>VXBN01017598.1:963280-987942 GCA_013397395.1 Sinosuthora webbiana
TTTTTTTTTTTTTTTTTTTTTTATGTGAGAGAGAGTGAGCGAGCAAACAAGCCATGCAGAGCCTAGCAGCTCTGGATTTCTGGATTGCATTCCTCAGCACAAGAGCTGGCAGCCTGTCAAGGATAGTCTTTAAGTATGCACATATATTTTTGCAAATTGGACACTAAGTGTCTTAGCAGAAACCTGGTACAAATGGGAGATGTTTCCAATCAAAAGTCAACACGCTGCTGATCCAGCTCATCACCATATCTTACCACTGGGGAGTAAACATGTTGAAGTACCTGGCTCACATGAGATGACAGATAAAGGAATTGGGGGCTTGGGACCATTACTTGTTGACTCATGTGCCTCTCAAGCTGCCATGGATCCTGCACCAGCCCTGCAGCTCACTGTTCAAAATACCCACTTCATCCTCTTTTCCATCCCTGGTTTACCTCCAGTCTCCTGTCCTTGGAGTCTTTTGACATCAGTGTGAGTTTTGAAAAATCTTTGTTTGAAATGTTATTTAGACTATTTAGAAATTTTGTGCCTACAATTGTGTGACTATGTGTCAGATCTGTGAATGTTGTCTGGGGCTTTGGAAAAAAGTACAGCTGAAGGAGCGAGGAGGAAGTGTATGAAAATCCTTGGGTTTAAACAATGATGACTAAGCATTGTCTGTGCAGGAGTTTCCTGTACAGCGAGGTAGGTTTAGAAGTGAAGTGCTTTACTTAGCTTCCAATTCCATCTGCAGTGTCTGGATCTATCCCTCCCACAGGGTTTCTGAGGTAGGAGCATGGCTGAGTTTTCCAGGGACAAGAGAGTGGCACCTGAGATGCTGTTAATGGAGACCTTGCACAGAGTGTCCACAAAACTGGAAATTCATATTCTTGTTAGAGGTCTGTATTACTTGTGGTATTGCTGAAAAATCTGTGCTCTTTAGAGTATTAGAACAGAGACTGGGAGGGTTCATCTGCAGTGATGGTCAGAGACATGTGGAACATGCCCCTTATCATATCATCCACATATGTGTTTACTGTGTATCTGTAGAGCTTTGTATTCTGAGAGCATCTTTGCTGTTTGCCATGAGTTACTGCAGATCTGAAGTGCTTCCAAATACCTGAGGTGCTCTGACAAACATTTTTAATAACTTGTTATAAAAGTCCAAAAAGGACAAAGAACTGCAAAGGTGAATTCAGAATAAGTGAAATTCTTCAGTTCTGGTTTTTTATTTCATCAAAAGCCGTCTTAATAAGCAGGAAAGTAAAAGGACAACTTTCCAAATCAGAGGTAGGGTTGTTCCTGGCAGAACCCTTCCTGCTTTGTTGGCTTTCAGGACTGCCCGCGGCCTTACCTGCTCTCTGGGCTTCTGAAAATGTCCGTGCACTATTGACACAATTTTGTGATAAAAGTGCACTTTCCTCTTAATCCACTAAAACAAAGCCTCTTGTTTGTTTTGTTTTCTTGTCAGATAGTCTCTGTGACATTCGTCTTCCAGGTTGTGACATTAAATGCTGTATTCAGGTATTAGAGAGAGGAGGACAATGTAAACAGCAGCTATCAGTACTTCAGCTTTCAGAATGTTTTGAGGGTTCTCAGGCAAACTGAATTCAAGCTGTTGGAATGTGAGGATCCTTGTTTTCCTTCCTTCCCTCATGATGTCTCTGACTCTTCCAGAGCACCAGAGCTCATTCTCCTTGAATCCACGGAGGAAGGGTGAGGAGTTGTTTCAGTGCACCTTCCTGGATCCTTGATGCACTCTTGAAGGCTCTTTGATTGCAGTGTTATTTCCTCTCAGAGCTGATGTGATTCCCTCTGTGCAACAATAAAACTTAACAATCTTTCTTCCCTTTCAAGAGAAAGGAAACAATTTTAAAAGATATATAGCCACATATATCCCCAAGATTTCTAGGCTAAAAAATATATCACAGTTAAACTGTTGTGGCTTTGGCTCTGCTGGCTTTCCCACATCTGAACAATGCAGTGTCATGCTCCAAAACTTCATGACTTGCAAGATTCAGTGCTGGGTTGGTAACTTATATGTTGCATTTTTTGAAATGCTGCAGTGCTGTATATCATTGGAAACAAAAATTAATTATTTGTCCTCTGATTCTGAGCACTGAGTAGTAGCCATATCATATCTGAATTCGAAGTATTTTAAATTGTGACACTCACCAGCATATAAAAAGTATATTAGATTATCTTAGAATGTTTTTATGGCTCCATGTGAGTAATTCGACAGATGGTACAAAGGCACTCGGTTATAATGCTAAAGGAATGTAAAAAATTGTCTTGTTTAAAATAAGAAAGTAAATTCTCAGAAAATTCTACAACAGTTTTACAAGTGTGCTGTGTGCCGCATAGATAAAGGAGTGAATGTGAATCCTTAATGCCGTGCCTGCCTTGGAAACTCAAGTAAAATCTCATGAAAGTAGTAATGTTGTCCCACATGTACACTGGGAAAACATTTGCATTCCATGGTTCTGTATATGTCTCGAAGATCAATGTGCATATGCAGGTACAGGCTGTGTTCAGAGAGTATACGAGTTAGGGAAACATATCCAGCTGCTGTGAAATCAGGCTAAAATTGCAGTACAAATTAGGTGGAAATTTTCCAGATTTGTATTTAAAACCGGCACACTCAAGAGCTTTGGAACTAAACAAGCCCCATCTGTTTTAAAAATTATACAGCACTATGAACCAGCCGCAGTATACATCAAAATTTGGGATGATGTATAAGAAACAGCAATTTCTAGTGTAGAAAGAAGATTTCCAAAAAATGATTTTGTATGTCTCTTCCTGAAGCAGTTGATTAAATGCACTCATTGCCTAAAACAGTGTACTAAGTTTTTTACGTTAATTGTGAACTATTTACAAGTCTGATTCTCCGATGGGAGTGTTCCATCACACCTTATGGCTGAGCTGTATTAGCTGGTAGGTCCTGCTCAGCTAGGAGAGGGCTCTCTCTGGCACCAGCCAAGCCACAGTTGGTGTTGAATGGCAATTTCCAGTCATATGTGTATTTTCCACTGTCTGTGCATCATGTAACTCTTCTTCCTAGGACACATTTGTGGACACAAGGAGGAGAAGGTGGCCAGGAGCAGTCAGCACAGATTGAGGAAACAGGCCTGCCTGACCTGAATGTCTTCAGTGATGAACCAACAGCATTTGTGGGTGGGTGAGGAGCCTGCCTGTCATTTACCTTGACCTCAGCAAGGCTTTCATCAGTCTGCTGGACAGTCCTCTGTGTAGTGTGGGACATTACATTCTGGATGGACAGAGAACTCAACAGATGGACAGAGAACCCAAAGAACTGGATAACTTAACTCGTTGACCCCAGGCACACTCAAAGGCATCCAACAAGAGCAGTACCCCAGCATCTTCTGGGACCTGTACTATTTGTGACTTTTACCAGTGACCTGGAGGAGGGGATGGAGCATGCTTTTGTCAAGTTTTCAGGTGACACCAATTTCCAGGTGCTATCTGCCTGTAGCTTGAGGGCAGACCCGCCAATCAGAGGAACCTTGACAGGCTGAAAGGCCAGCAGGAGCCATATGAAATTCAATAAAGATCAATACAAACTCTTCATCTGGGAAGAAAAAGCCCTGTAACAGTAAAGGTTCCAAAAGGCAGAGCCAGAATCTTGACTGAAATTGGTGGAAGGATCAGAGACAGCAGACATAAACTGTACAGGACAGATTCATACTGAGTGTAAGGAAAACTGTTTTCCCTGTGATGACACTCAAGCAGTAGAGTGGGCTGCCAGAAGGGCTGTGAAGTTTCCATTCTTGGAAGATTTTAGGACCTGACTGGACAAAGCTCTGAAGCCACCTGGTCTGACCTCAGGCTGGCACTGCTTTGAGCAGCAGGTTGCACATGGAGATTTCCTGGGCTGCCCTCCAACCTGAATTACCCTCTGTGATCCTCTAAGAGTTGAACATTTGGGACTGAATATTTTTTAGGCTTGCAGGTTATGTAAACAAGAGCTGACCACAGGGGAGCCCGACCTACATATATGAGCCTGGAATTTGGTATTTAAAGTCTCCCAAAGAGTCTGGGACATAACAGGAGATGCAGTTCTGTAAAATGACAAACCTGCACTACATCTATTGACTGACTCTAACAGGCCTGCTCAGCTCTGTTTTCTTTCAAGTGTCTCTGCTGGCTTGAACACTGGAATGTGTTACTGTAATAAACAGCAGAATAGTGGCTACTCATCTGAGGTTTGCAGGGGGACATCTGTCTGTTCATTTTATCCAGGAGATGCTATTGCCTGAATTGATAGTAGATTTGCTGTTCTAGCAAGAGAGGGAAGAAAACAGAAAATGTGACTCAAAGCTCCTGTAATCAATTAGTAGTGAGTAGACCAGGGTGTGAACTGAGAGCACATCAGCTAACGCCCTGAATTCCTCTGTGTGAAGGAGTTGACTTCACTCAGTAGGTGTAGCCAGGCCCTGGACAGATGCTCCTCTGCAGGTTCAGCTGAGCAGACAGAAGATGCTCCAGATACAGGTGTTCCTCAGTGCTCCTGTGCCAGAGGCTGCTGGCCACTCCTCTTTGCTGGCAAAAAGGGTTCACCCGAGCACGGACAACTTTGGTCAGGCAACATCAGCAGAGCCGGCACGAAATGGCCGTGCAGTGGGTGTGAGCTGCTCCCAGGGGATTGCTGCTCCCAGGGGATTGCTGATGTGAATTCGGGAATGATCCTGTGGCTGCTCAATGTGGCAGATCCAGTGCAGGGGCAGGCGCCAGCAGCATCTCACATGGAGGAGCATCTACCAGAAAAACGAGTGCCGAGGAACAGGTGAGCTGTGAATTCACACCCCTCTGGCTGGGCATTGGCTTTGTCCTTTCCAGAGGGTGATTACGTTGTTGTGTCACTGCCAGTGAACAAGGACACCCACCCACCTTCTCTGAAAACTCCCTGGTATGTTGAACACAGGCCTTGATTATCGTTGTTTTCCTCATTGACTCTCAAGAGTATGAATGTTTTACAGAAGCACAGATGTCACCCAGAAAATTCCAAAGTTGTAGAATTGCCTCATACTTATAATGCTTTTAGGTACACTTTGATATTTCCCTGAAGTATGCAATGTCTTCTTACATCTCTTTCTGGACAGAAAAGTCCCTTTGTAATGCCCTACTGCAGAATTTTTTTTAAATTTAAAAGCTTGCTTTGGGAGGTGTTTCACCTTACATGACAGTCAGTCCCCAGGAATTATTTCACTTTTACATAATGTGCACATCTGTGTTCTGTCTGTGGTGTGAAAACCAGCAGAATGCTGGCTGTTAATAACAATCATATATCCACTGCTTTCCTACTGCCCCTTTGACCCTCCCCAAAGTCATTGGCAATTCATCATCTTGGAGTAACTCCTAATGAGCAGCGTGCAAGGGGTGAATTCCTGATGGTTTGGTGTGGCTGTTAAGTGTCCTCATTGCCCCTTGTGTCCTGAAGAGTTCTGTACTCTAGAGGACGGTTTCTGTTCACCTGTCACCAAACTGTGACCACCTCTGCGATGGGCATGGCAGGTACTGAACAGGCTCCATTTGATCAAAGATAAGCCCTAAGGGCAGAATCTCTTGATGAGTCTCTTGATGAATCCCCCGTTTGCCTGTTCTGCAGTGACCTGGGAGAATGACTCCTTAAATCACAGGACTGTCAGCATCTGCAAACATCTGCAGATGTGGGATCTGTAATCTCTCCTCTCAGACCTTGACATTGCTGCTTAATCTCTTCTATTTGTGACTACAGTTTTGTTTTTATTTTATTTTTTTTATAAGAGTCATATAAAAACCACTGCAGGAAGAAATCCCTGTACATTTCTCATTTGAATGGCAGTAGATATCACAGGAATACGTGTATATGCCTGGATGTGTGTATCTATACACACATACCCATATATATACATGTAAATAAAACCACAGGGAGCTCTAATGTAAACATTACCACATACCGTGAAGCTAAATGGAGGCAACAGATACAGAGGCATGGGAAGGAGGTATTGAGTTTTCAGGTGGTACAATAATGAAAAGTTAACGTGCCTTGGTGTCCTGGTGGTGACACCCATGAGAGCCCAACACACGCCTCAAGGACAACACACCCAGAGAGGTGCAATCACTGCCTATTAAAGTGCTCATTGTTTTGGAACAGAGGATTTCCTTTACTGATCAAAGAGCTGCCTTTGATTAATCAGTTTTGAAATGAACGAATTTCTAAGTTCTTATTTTTTGCTTTTCTTAGGGGCCATATTTCAAAAGCCTTTTGATCTTGATAGGCAAAGGCAGGTAGGCTTTTACAAAAAGAACCCTGGAAGTCTTGTTGTAAAGGGTAACGTGTATCAGAAAACATTCAGAACATGTTCGGCAGGTCTGTTGGCTTCAGCAGACCCCGGCACATTCACAGAGTTGCTCCTGTGCTCATTCTTTAACAGGATCAACGGTTTTAAAATGTAAAATCAGGCTGCTGGTCTGTGGAAAAAAAGGGCAGTATCTACTGCAAAGGTCAGAAAATATTAATGTGGCATCTTACACTCACAGAGTACAGGCAGCACAAATCTCTACAAATAGGCATCCTGCTGGTAACCAATTGAAATGTAGGAGGTAGTTAATGTCTTTCAATTGTAAGTGTCATTTGATCCCCAGGGAGACATTTAATGGATGGTATTTTCCTACTGAGAATCCTGTCTTTTCTTTCGGTACTTCATTAGTAATAGTTCAGGATCCTCATGTTAATAAAAAATGTATGCACTGCTTACCTGATTTTTTACATTTCACACACTGTATTAGGAAAATTGATGTTGTTCCTACAGAATTAAATAGAATAGTTTACCTTTAATTATATGGTGTCTTACTGTCTGCAAGGAGGTTTTCCCCACTACTTATTAACAAGCCAAAGAGAGGGAAAGAACAGAACAGAAAAGATAACAGTATCTGAATAAAATAATGGCTATTTGCAAATCAACTTGCTGTGAAAGTTTACCCCCTCCCCATCCACGCTGTGTGGTCTGGATTGGTCTTGGGGATCCTTCAGAATGCAGGCCCATCTGAGGTATCTATGGGAAATGGATGCCTCACTTCTGCTCTGGAGGTGGAGCTGTGACATGAAATACTCATTTACTGAGTGTTAGTAATTTTACCCGTAAGTGGAACCTTGCAGTTGTTTGACAGGGTAGAGCATTAATATCCTACTGCCATTAAAGGGGGAAAAAAATCACTCAAAGAACTCAAAATTCCACAGGTAGAGCTACCTGGAGTAATTTCAGATTCAAAACTCAAGCTGTTTCTGTCCAAGTGTTTCCCTGGTGGCTCAGGAAAACTATGCTGACCCATCTCTCTTCCCCAGGATCAGGGGCTGGCATGCACTCTCTGATACCATCTTGGGTGACTGCTGTCATATTTTCATAATGGTTTAACTCAAACTTATTTTCTGGTAATCTCTATGATCTCCCCAATAAGCAGATAATTTAGTAAGGGAAATATCTTACTTTAATGGTCTGACTAAATACAAAAAACCACTCTAATGTGCAAATATAGAACCTCCCAGGAGCTGTTTTGCGTTCAGGGGGTTCAGCTCAGAAATGCAACTCTATCTACATTTGTGGCTGCAGTGTTCCTGCATGGGGCACTTGCCTGGGATGGCGTAAACCAGTCCCCTGTGACCCACAAAAAATACACTGGGTTCATTACAAGTGAATCCATTGAGGGTGGAAAAATCTGATAGTGGCTAAAAAGTGCTTTTTTTGCATTAGACATGAGCTCTGCAGGTGCAGGATCTCACTGCACATGGTCAGTGTGGTCCTGAGCACTGGGCTCTTGTGCTGAAGCCGCTCACCTTTCCATCGGGCACTTTCCACCACCACAAGGAGCTGTTCCTCCTGTGTTTGCACTTACACACGTGTTTGAGTGCTCTGCTGGAGCAGAATCAAGCCACCAGTTTCAATATTGACTTGTTTTTGTAAAGTTGAGCATGTTGTGTTTTGTTACATAGCTCGCGGTGGTGAGAGAAATCCATTAAAACTTGAAGTTAATTAGTATGGGAAGACTGTAATTTATTGAGATTGCCTGAATGGAAGTAAGGGCATTGCTATTTAATTAGCAAGTGCATTTGGATTTTTAGATTATTTTTTCCTTTTTGATTTTATTCAAAATATTGTAAGTGCTTTGAATATAATGAAAGAAGAATAGATTAAGGACCGACGACTGAACAGACATTAAAAACCTGTGGCATAATATTGATTTTTTTTGATATTAAGTGCATGCTTTTGATCAGATACGAGAACTTTTATTGCTGTGGTCTGTTCTCATTTTGTATCTTAATTATGCCAGAAAAGATTCCTGAAATGACAAAGTTCTAATTTATATTACCACGAAGGACCAATTTTACAGAGTTATTAAACCAGAACGTGCCTGGTTGCTGCTTCTTCTGCTTCCCTGTTTCTGAGACCTTCCAATGAAGTCATGGGCACCTTCAGGTGATTTCCATAAATGTTTACACTCAGCTGTATTTTATTCTGAGGGCTACTTTCTTAGTTTTCCTTAATTTAAGTCATTGTAGATTGAAACTTCACTAACATCACCATTCCAAATTAAAAAGTGGCGGCACAAGAGGAAACGGCCTCAAGTTGCACCAAGGAAGGTTTTGGTTGGATATTAGGGAAAATTTCTGCACTAAAGGGTTGTCAAGCACTGGAACAGGCTGCCCAGGCAGGCAGTGGAGTCACCATCCCTGCAGGGCTTTAAAAGATGTGTGAATGTGGCACTCGGGGATGTGGTTCATTGGTGGCCTTGGAGGTGCTGGGGCAATGGTTGGACCTTGTTTCCAATCTCAGTGGTTCTAGAATTCACAGCCACTCTCCTCCACGGAGAGTGAAGCTGCTCACAGGACGGACTTTGTCCCTCCAGCTCCTGATCATGCAGAGTGTCCCACTAAGGGAGAGCGGGATGGGGCATTCAGGTGCACTGAACAAAGCAGAGAAAATTCTCTCTGAGGAGCACACAGAGTCCGTCCGTCCGTCCATCCATCCATCCATCCATCCATCCATCCATCCATCCATCCATCCATCCATCCAATCCATCGCCTCCCAGTGAGGCACACAAGCCTTGCACTGTACAGGACAGCATTTCGGCACGGTGTGATGACCCCGGCCTTCAGGGCAGTGACCCCGAGCGTGGTCTCAGGGCTGCACGGGGCGCCACCGCAGCCTCGCCGCTGTTCTTCGGGACGGCGGCCACCCCTCAGCCCGCCCCGTCCCGTCCCTCAGCCCGTCCCTCAGCCCGTCCCGTCCCGTCCCTCAGCCCGTCCCGTCCCTCAGCCCGTCCCTCAGCCCGTCCCGTCCCGTCCCTCAGCCCGTCCCTCAGCCCGTCCCGTCCCTGGCGCGGCCATGGCGCTGAGGCGCCTGAGGGACATCCCCGCGCGGCGGGCGCCCCCTGCCGGCCGGCCCGTGCGCCGCGGGGCCCGGCCCGGGCCAGGAGCCGCCCTGGCTCCGCGGGCCGCAGGAAAGCCCCGGGGGAGAAATAAACCTCTAACAGAGCCTCTTAAAACCCTCCGGGATAAATAAACCCTCGGACAGCGCCTTTTAACGCTAGCGAGTGAGGTGTTGCTTTGTTCTTGCTCAAGATGGGGGTGTGTGTGTGTCTGTGTGGCCGACAGAATTTTCCGGCTTCCGCGCAAGGTGCTGATACAAAACTTCTTTGCCTGTTTGTATATTTTTAGCAAACGAAGAGGTTAATGTTCACTTTCACTGATTCCAAATCACGCAATCCGTTCATTAATTAGTATTCTGTCCTCTCTTGGTTATGGATTTCTCACTTTTCCTGCTGATTTGTATTTTTAGTCTCTTTAGTATCTTTTTTCCTCCAGCAGGGATTTTCCAACACAAATATGCGGAGTCTTTGTTATCTTCTTCTTTACCTTCTGGTTCCTGAAAAACATCTTTGTAGTCCGTAAATTCTTCACTTCTTGTATCCAATTTCAACAATATACCACTCTCTCTCTCCCAAGCCTTGTTCATTGAAGCATATCAAAGTTACCCTAGCCAAAGTCTAAGTTTCTGTAATTTTCCCAAACTGTATTGCCCCAATACCTGCTCATGCTAAATTTTGGCTAAAAGTGATTTAACACATAGCTTATAATTAATACACTGGTTATGATTAAATAAAACCGATTAATTTCAACTAATTAAAACCATTAATTAAAAATTAGAAAAAGTGATATAATTTCCAACAGAATGACAAGGATTCGGTAGCTGGTCATAATCTTTTTAATCTCTAATTTTATGTAGGTATTTGCAGCTGCCTCTCCTCAAGCAAGCTCCGTATCTCTGCACGGCTCCCTTCTGCCTCCTGTGAACAGTGATAATATCACTTCCCTGCCTCCCAAGGCTGCTGTGAGTAAATGCATTAGAAAATTATTTGGCTGGGCAAGTCTTTCCCTAGTGCTCTAGTACAATTTGCTCCTGTAGTTGTGACAGTTGTACCACTGCAGTATTTTCTAAAACACCAGGTAGAGGCAGGGGATTCTGCCCCTGCCCTGCTCAGGTGAGTTTCCCCCTGCAGAGCTGCCCCCAGCTCTGGGGGCCCAGCACAGGAAGGACCTGGAGCTGTTGGATGAGTCCAGAGGAGATCACCATGGTGATCAGAGGAATGGAACAACTCTGCTGTGAGGAAAGGCTGAGAGAACTGGAATTGTTCAGCCTGGAAAAGGGAAGGTTTGGGGTGACCTGATTCTCTTTCCTGAAGGGAGATTACAACAAAGGTGGAGAGGGACATTTTGCAAGAACGTGTAGTGACAGGACAAGGCAGAATGGCTTCAAACTGACAGAGAGGAGGTTTAATTTAGACACCAGAAGAAATTGCTTACTGTGATGGTGTTGAGGCCCTGACACAGGATGCCCAGAGTTGTGGATCCCCTATCCCTGGAAATGCTCAAGACCAAGTTGGATGGGACTTGGAGCAACCTGGTCTAGTGCAACCATGGCAGGGGTGTGGAACAAAATGATCTTTAAGGTCCCTCCCAACCCAGGCCGTTCTATGATTTCATGGTGCCATGATCTGCTGTGACCGCTCTTTGAGTGCACATTGCTGTAGGAATTACACATGCTGGTGTTGAGTATGCCCAGCTCTGAAAGAAGTTTCTGGAACTTCTGCTTTCCCCACTTTAGTGGCTGCAATTTAAAAAATCCACATTTGTAGTGCACGGTGTGCTGTCAAAGCTGAGATCTGCAGGATCTGAACAATTTTGTGACAGCTGCAGGATGGTATTTCAGTTTCCACGGAAACTGGCACAAAAATCAAGGTGAAGTGTTGGCTGATTATCTAATAATAAAGCTGAGCATTTAAATATGAAGTTCTTCACCTTCCTTTTGGTGAGAAAACTTCTGTTCCTACAGCACCCAGCAAATGCAGTAGAGGCCTCATGTCTTCAAATTGTGGTCACAGCTTGGGCTGTGTAATCTCCTTTCCAGAGATGAAAGACAAAATTCGGCCTTGACCCGTTCAGCCACGGAGCCTTATGCTCTGCTTTTAAGATAAAAGGCTGATTTGTCCCCACAATTACTGTACAAACCAACACCATTGTTTATATGACAAATTGCAGACTAACAGAAGTTCTTTTGCTTTACTGTGTGTTTTTCTACTGTGCATTTACAGAACCTTTCTGTGCTCAAATGCATTTCCTTGTAAATAATTCTCATTGCATACACTTTTTATCTGCCCGCACTCTTGCTTATCACCCGAATTTAATGGCTCTTTGGCTTTGCACTCACTGGACTCTTGTTTTGAGTCAGTGAGTTTGATCGTTTTGCTGAACATTCCTTTCTTCAGGTCATTGATTTCTAAGGTTAACAAAATGAATCCTCCTACTGATCCTTGCTATGTCCCACTAATCTCATTGCTATATCCTGAACTGCTCAATTACCTTTTGTCTTCAATTTCAGATGCATTTATCAAACCCACAGATCAGTCTTTTGTGCAGGAAGCAGTTTCATATTGGATTCAAGAACATATTAGTGTGAATATTTCTCATACTTAGATTTCAATTTGCTAAGCTTGTTTAAATTTTCTTGGTTAATTTGCTTCTTGACATACCCTTTTAAGTGTACTTTCTCCACTGCTTATTTTTTGTCAGAGATGTCTTTCTTTCTAACCTCTATTCTTTTCTGCTCTTGAAGAACTGTCTTCCAGTATTTGATAGTGTTGTCTTTCTACTTTGCAGCACTTTATCTTTTCTATCCTCCTGAATCATTTGACTCCTTTGCCATCCTTTCTTCACTCTAGGCAGAGAGCCTATATTCTTCTGAAGGACATTTGCTCTGTTTTTCTCAATAGGAAACTGGGGATTTTCTTATGCCTGTTTTTTGTACCTCTGACTCCATGCCCCAGATTTTTGATGGCAGGGTTGATACCTACTTTTCCAGGTTTGGAATGATCAGTTGTATCTTGGTTCAGACATATTGAGGAGAACACAAATGCAAAATCCCAAAGCAGCAAAGTTCATGCCCTAACCCCCATGATACCCTTTGGATCACTTGGGTATTAATTCAAAAGGTGGCCAGGCATAAGTCTTATTCCTTTTGTATGATCTGTTCCTAACTCAAAGGATCCCAGTTTCATGTATCTATAACTAAGTCTGGTCTCACAGATATTGTCTTTGCTAACAGTACAATGTGGAGAAGAAAGGGCTTTTTACACATTCATTAACATGTCAAGGGGTTTCTTTAAGTGTATTACAACAGCAAAGGCCACATGTCTTTCACAAATGTAATTAAAGAAGCCCAAACTAAATTCTGGCTGTAGAAACCCCTGTGCAGTCTGTCCCAGGACTCTGTCATTCTGAGCTGCATTTTGCATATCAGAAATCTCTTCTTTCCAGTGCCCACAGACCCTGTAGTCATTTACAAACCACACTGACATCCCAGAACCAGTCACTGCCTTTGGCAGTGGCTCAGAGGGCTGGGATCTCAGGAATAAACAATAAAACTGAAGCTTTCAGGCACACTAGCTTCGTTGCTAAAGAGAGGCACATTCTTAGCAGTAACTGAATATGGCTGAAGATAAGAGTTTGATACCAGAGCACTGAGAAAGAACACAAAGAACACCACTCCTGATCAACAAGCTTGCTTAGAAATAGCATTTCTCTTTGGAAGAAAAGATGAAAGAAGTTCTGCTTTGGAAGAGGCCTTTAGACAAAAACTTGGATTTATAGATTTGTTATCTTAGATGATCCTATTCTATTTTAAATGTATCGGGTTAATTAAGGGTCATGTAATTTCTTTCACAGAAGAACTGAAGCTCTGGGCTCCTCTCAGGAAGCATAGAAGTTAAACATGTGAGATGAGCACCCCAAAAACCTCATGGTAAATCCCCTCACAGTCAGACAATTACCTTCCAATCATCTGAGAAACTATGAAAACCCCAAGCCCACAATACCCGTATGCTTTAAGCAGAGGTGGGGAGGATGTGTCACATTTAAAAAGAAAGAAGTGGACACAAAGGCACTTCTGCTTAAAAGCCTCCAGGGCACTCTGAAATGCCAGCAGGCAAAGCCTGGTTGAGCAGGAAGCTGATAATAGATGATAGTCTGCAACAGGCATGGAGTGTATACAACCTTGAACATTGATTAGAAATTTCAGTTAAATATGTTTTGCTGAACAGCTTTCAGCTACAGGTTGTTGTATTTTTTGGAAGAGGACCTTTGATGGCTAATTGGGGAGCGATATGAGATAAAAAAGAAGCATGAATAGCCTAAAAAAAAAAAAAAGATATTTATACAGATTAGAGTGGAGTTCGATTTTAGAAAGTGGTCGACATGTGGAGGTTTCTGCAGGACCAAAATACTGCTAGCAGGTGAGTGTGTCACCACCACAGCAGTCTGACAGAAGTCCATTAGCTTAAAAAGGGATCTTTTAGGACAGGAAAAAGGACAACATAATTAGGTAGTCTGGTTCATTGGAAACACCTTCTTTGTTTTCAACCTGGACACATCAGTTCCTTGATAGAAGAAATACACATTCAACAGTATTTTGGATGACTTCCATTTTCAGTAATATTGTTGTACATAGGAAAGGAGGTATGTTTGTCTTAGGCATTTTTTTTCTTTGAAACAGACAGCAGAAGGAACAGAGAAATTACAAGAGGTAGTGAATTTAGCAAACCTGCACATAAAACAATCTTTCATAAGAATAAAATGCTGCATTTACAGCTGTAAATGTACACACCCGTATAAGTTAAAAATACAAAGCTACTTTGACTGTGTTTCTTGTTCTTTTCAAATTCAGAGAATGAAGTACTCAAGTGCTGGACTTAAAGTGGTGAACCTCATTGCATTGGCAAAACCAAACCTCTCATGCAGCACCAGGCTTTTGACTTAGCCTAAGTGAGAAAGTTAGACAGTTAGTGCAACCAAAGTGCAATTGTGTTCTTCACAGTGTGTACATTTTGACTGGCTTGTAAAGTGAATGTAGAAGTTCATGACTCTCCCAGTCAGCTTCTCTTGATGCTTGAAGAAAACATGATCTGCAACATACTGGGCCACAGCCTGACTTGGAATGGTTAGACCGGTGTTCATCAGACAGTGGAGAAAAGTCAAAGTCAGCTACCTGGAAAAGGAACATCAGAAAGAGAATTTTTAGTTCAGTTCCCACTGGCTCAGGTCGTCCAGCAAGAACACACTGGGCTACAAATGGCACTTGGTCCTCAACCATTTTCACTCAGTCACTACAAATAGAGTTCTGATTTATACCTGCTGTGCACATGGCTTATAGACAGTGTCTCTAGAGGCATATAATTTATATTGTGGCAGAGTGTAAAGGGTATTAGGTGCTTTCCAAAGTACCATGAAAGCTACTTTTGATTTAGGAACTCATGCTTCTTGCAAACACCTTTTGTAGCAAGTGAAAGTATATTAGAGATGGAAGGGAGCTGGGGAGATGAAGGCCACATACAAGGGGTAGGTAACAATTTAGGGCTGCTTTAGGCAACATACCCCTCCTTTTTATTATCCTGTATCTTCATGCACTGTCTCCTTGGTTTCCTTCATGTAACTACTCTGAGGCAAATCCTCTGGAATGGATGCTTCAATGCAAGCATCTGCTTGGGAATATTAACAAACTGTCCATTATTACTCTGGCAATTTAGAGTTTTCTGCAACAAGCCAGAAGCATGGCTGTTTCTTCATTTGCCTTCACTGTTTGGATTTTCTGATGGAACAGATCACACGTACCAAGGAAATTCCCCCTCCTGCTTTTTTTGTCTGGGGATTAAAGAATCTTTCCTATCAGATATCTTTCATGGCTGAAAGCTACCTAATTACTATCCCAGCTCAAGGTAAGAGTAACTGAATACCTCCACGAGATCTTTTTGTTGTGTGTTACTTCGAAAAGTCGTGTACAGCACCAGTACCAGCATCACTGAAACCAGAGCAGTGCAGAGCAGGACAAAGAAAGCTGGGTGGATTCCTAGGAAAAAGCACAAGGACACATTCTTGGAGTGACACGATATCCCAGAAAAAGGCAACAGTGAGAATCAAACAATGAAGAAATTTACGAGTATTTTTAGAAAAAAAAAAGAAACGTGTGTAAGAAGGAATAAACTTTTCAGCCCCGGTCACTCCAGGTTTTTCTGAAATCTCAGGAGTGGGAGAGGGGTTTATAAGGCCTTTCCCTTTATTCCCTCTTTTCTCTTGAAAGCCTAAAAACCTCCACCATGTTACATATGTTAGCCCCTGACTCCCCAGGTGTTTGTGGTACCCCAAGAGGATGGGAAGCAGTCTCATCCCCACAGCAACTGAGAGCCTCCAGCACAGAGGATTCAGCCCTGAATGCACACCAGAGCCTTCTGGAGAGAGCTGCCCTGCCTGTACACACCTGGCTCAGAGTGACACTGTGTGACCAGCCTGTGTCACAGCCTGGCTGTGCCCTGTCCTCTTCACTTGGCCACCCAACTGCTCTCCCAGCTGGTTTAGGGACCCAAGAGGGGCATGTGTGTGACCATGCATGTGGGAGCCAGCTCGGGTCACCAGCAAGATGGACAGAGACTTGTAATGAGATGGAGGCCAAGAAAAATCTACCCTCAAAAAATCTATAACTAAACTAAGCAAAAAGAATTGAGACTGCTTAATTAAGATACTAATACAGACACATATGTTTGCCTAGTTATCCTCTCTAACTACAAAACAAAAGCTGGACTATTTAAACTGAAAAATATTTCATTTAAGTAATACAGCCTTCCCAGTGTACTTAGCAGCTTCAAGACACTCTTGGGACTAAGGGTTCAGCAGAACGCAAGAAGCTCAGAGCAATTACAGCCAGCACATTATAAATTCTCATTTCCCCTTTTATTCCTCTCTTTTTAGGGATCTACACTACATTCCTGAAACCTCATCAGCAGGCTGGTTAATCCACGGTTGTCCCTAGGGTGTTTGGGGCTCTCCGTGCTGCTCAGACTCCCCTGCCCCTCACCTGCCGGCCGCACTCTGATGCCGTGGTACGTCTGCAGCACCGTCACGCCGTTCTCCACCCTGACACTGAGGCAATACTGTCCCGCGTCCCTGAAGGTGTGGCTGAGGTTGTAGCAGGAGCCACTGATCTCCACCAGATGGCATTTGTCACCTTCAAGTGGAATGCACTCCGATTTTATAAGCCAGCATAGTGCCAGCGGTGGGCTGAAAACACAAGAGCAAAAAAGGCAAAATTTAAAAAGGGTGAAAACTCTGCGAAAATTTCAGCAAAGAGCTTGGTTAAAATAGCAGAATTACTTTGAAACTAATCAAACTAATCAAAATACAAATAAATAATTAACTCCACTGTTTTTTGGCTTATAGCATCTGCCAAATGAAAAAGTTCTTTGTGATGCTTCTATAAAGGCAGGTCTTTCAGCTGAGAGCTGAATACCTGCAAGGGTCATCAGCAGGCCACTATGTGTAGAAAACTCCTTAGTCCTTCTTCAACAAAGATAAAAGGAATCTTTTTTCCTGTACTTCCAAGGGAAGGTAGTTTTTTTCTTTGTCCTTCACACACAGAAATCACTGTCTACCACTGAAGCACACCCAAGGCTTTTAATTAAAAAACTCCACAAATGAAACTGGAAAGAATATAAGATGAGCTCTGTACAAAGGACTAATAGCTGGAAAACGTAAGTAAATTTCAAGGATCACAACATTCCCTTACATTAACAAAAGGGTTTTTATTTGCTATCAAGCAATTTAGTGCAACCCACTTCATGGCCGTGTGGCTTCTCACCACATCTAATTAAAGCCTTTTATTTACCTTTCCAGATCCCTGTTTCAACTGATTCTGCCTGAACTCACCTTATGCACTTTAGACTTTGATTCTGACAACAGGCAGAGCTTTTCTTTACCCTGTTTTATTAGTATTTTGTTTCTTATCTCTTTACAACATTCCTTGCTAAAGAAAGCATCATCTTTATGTGTTTAGCTCATTTTCTAGCTTTGTTTTTGATAACCCATCTCTTTGTCACTGCATCTCTATCTTAAACTCTTGCATCAGCCCCAGTCCTGTGACTAGGAGGTCACCAAGCCTGCTCTTAGTGGTCCCAGGTTTGCCTGTCATAGTTTTTGGCTGTTCACCTTTACTGGGATGCTACCTCCAGTTCCCATTCCTGCCAATTCCTTTCACTTTCCTTTCACAGCAAATTGCTGCTTTGTCTGTAGGGACTATTTATGCCTTTGGTAAATGACTCTGTTTGGGTGCTGCTCCCTCCACAACTCCAATGTGTTCTAATACTGCAACCTGAGAGAACTTGTGCTAGGATTGAGGTGCTCACAACTCTTGTTATTTTTCTATGATCCTTGCTGCAAGGGGCTTCTATGTCTTATTCATCTTGTGGCAGTCTGAACTTTGCCAGGATTACTCCCCAAACCTATTAATCCCCTATGCCAGTCAAGTTTTGCTGCTATGCAACAGGACTTGGAATATATTTCAATTTAATAGCAGGGAAATTGGTGAAGGAGAAAAGTTCAGAAAGACGTTTTCAGGTGTATTTCCCCGCACTATTTCTCTGGCTACTTGCCTTTTAACATTCATTTTACAAATATTGGGAAAAAAAAAAAAATTGCTTTACATAGGAGGATTCTACTTTTCTGTAAAGATGCAGGGTCTTTCAGGCTCTCAGAACTCATGGCATTTCAAGTCAAGAAAATGCAATATTCAACAGTATTTTTTTGGGGGGAAGGAGGTGGTTTTGGTTTTTTTAAAGTAAATGTTCTGTGGGGTTCAACTGACTATTTTTAAGAAACACGGGGGGAAAACACTTAAAGAGACAATTTTGTGTGGGAAAGAAGTTGTGTCTGCTACTTACGTGCCATTGATACGAAGAGATAAATTCAAGTTTTCCATTACATGAGTCTCTCTGGAGCCCACTATGTTAATACTTTTAACAGCATCTGGGAAGAAATGAAAAGCCAGCACGTCACACTCCACGTCTAAACTTGACTCTCACTGGTTTCCCACTGAAGGTTTGTTTCCACAGTTTTGCAGATTTGAGCTTCATCAATCACACAAATAATAGTATTTGTCTCACACCCCAAAAGGAAACCTACCACTAGAGATGTTGTAAGTTTTCTGACTTTTTGTCTGATTGCTTTTTCATATGTATAATCAACTTTATTAATTCTTTACATTTTTAGTTCTGTATTTATTTACTCCTGAAGCTGATCAAATCAATAAGACTTTCCTAATGCTTGATAGAACTAATTTATTGGTTAGGGATAGCTGGTGTAAATTGAACAAATAAATCCACCATAGGTTACCATAAATACTTTATTGTTTGAATCGTATGTGAGGCTGTTACAAAAGACAGTAAAATTGTCTGTAGATTAAAAAGAGACTGAAGATTTCATCTGTTTCCACCCATTTTTCTGCCCCAAAAGAGCTCGCAGTCAATTCTGCAACGGAAACACTTCACGGAATGACGTTGACCAGTCATGAAACAATGTTAAAGTTGTGTTACCTTGCTAAAGCTAGATTGTATCTGTACACACCAGATTGTGTCTGCACATACAGGGCTAGTTCCGCATTGAAGGTGCAAAACGTTTCATAATTACCCAAGAGCTCCAGAGCTGTGGTAAAATCACCCGTTTTCTGCATGATTTCTCTTTCGTGTATGATGCTCCCAATTTGCTCCCACTCAGCCACGACCTTCAGATGCACCGTGCGATTCCCCATGGAGGAGCAGTTGCAGTAGACAAAGGGTTCCTTGGTAATCTGGTAAACTCTGTGTGCAACAGGAAAAGATTTAGAATCAAAAATGCCTTTTACCAAGTGCTTGCATATTTCTGGTTTAAAAAGGGACAAGCTCTAATATATTTTCTTTACAGACGGTGCTCCAGTGGCTGTGATTCTAATTCTACTTTATGTCCAGATAAATGAGGATTTATGTCTGTGGTATTACCTACAGAACTACAATTAGTACAAGATCCAGAGTAAATCTCTGCATTTTTAATTAAAGAAACTAAAGATAATGCTAAAAGAATTCACAAAATTGAATAAGAATAGTCAGTAAATTATGAAAACAACTTTTATAGCAGGCAGACTATTAGCTAACTGATTTAATTGGAATTTTTCTCTAGATGAACATCTGAGTCAGAGCCTTCATGAGTACTCATGAAAGCAAACAAAGTAACCACACCTACCCATCTCCAAAATCCCAGTTGTAGACAAATGATGCTGACTTGAAGTACTGACTTGGGTCATGAAGAGAGAAAGAAATCCGGGTCACTGTGTCCATGGAGGAGCCAGAACCATGTGTGGTAACTCTGCTGTCTTCTATCTGGGCAATGGTGAGGTTCCCTGTGATAAATTCTGCAGAGTAAAAAAGGGGAAGAAGAATGACAACATGTGTGATAGAAGAATGACAGCGTGTATGACAGCACATATGGCAGAAGAATGACAGTATGCTTCAACAGCACGCTCTGTGTGTGCATCGAAACATTCTTTCAGATAGTCTGTGTAAGTCTTTCTGTTTCCTAGTCCAAGTGGTTAGGTGTATTTTATATCTATTACTCAGTGTTGTCACACGTGTTAATGAGGCAGTGAAATTAAAATATTTATTTAGGGTTATACTATGGGCCATGATAAAACATTCAATAGAACTAAGAGAAATAATCCTGAACTGATTGAGCCGAATATAAACTTTTACTATTGATTTAAAAATAACTGGTATTAGTACCAAACATCTAGATTCAGAATCAGACCAGTACACATACTCGTCATGTTTGGGATGGTGGTTTTTGTTTGTTTTGTGGGTTTTTTTAATGTAGTTTTCCCCCTTTATTAATATTATTATTCCCCCCAAACAGAAATTAATATTTGACTTCTGTGAATAATAGATGTGCTATATATTGTGAATACAGAAAGGGGGCAATGTTTTTGTCTATGAGAGGTTCTATTTTGGACAATGAGTGACAAAGACTGACTGATCTAAAAAAATCCTCTCTAACCTGAGAATAAAGAGGTGTTTTGACGAGACACTTATCAGCTCGTTATAAAATTAATGGGCTATTGATTACCAGTAACAGACTCTTATCCTGTTAACAATTCATTAAAACTGGTTAACAGCTTTCTTGGTGATGCACAAGTAATAATTGCAATTACTGTTGGAATGGGGCTGTCAATCAGAGATTAGGTTAACCATAGCACACCAGTGGTTAACTTGTGAAAGACCAAAACATATTTATGGTTATGAATATTCCCAGAAAACTGAAATTGCACTTAGCAACATTTAGAAATGCAGCCATGACTTCACATTCAATTTCAGTACACTCAGACAGAGCTTTAAAAGAAAAGGTAACACTCTGCTGTGCTGATGGCCTAAGATTTGCTGTGTCATGCAACAGGGAAAAGCAACAGATCGTCACAGCTGATGGCCATCCTAACTTTAGGTCCAGAAATGCTGGGAAACAGTAGAAGAAGCATTATTCTAGGAGTCTGGGCATCACTGACCCATGCTGATGTGTGATCTGCAGCTGCTGAAGCATCTGATTTCTAGTTCAGTTTCTCTAAGTGACAGAGGCAGGAAAACATGGGCAGCATTACATTTTCTTCCTGAATGTAGAGAGACTGGAGTGTGGCTGTAATGGTACTGACTGCACCATGCCACCCAAACCCACCTTCAGCCACTGGGCTACAAATCAAACTCTGTTGTTGGAAGCCATATGTACACTGCCTTTCCTCCTGATGCTGGCAAGGGCATCTATACCGAGTTCCTGGGGAGCTACAGGTTGTAAAGTGATTTTACCCATTCTACCTGTAATCTGAAGCACGGTGATGTTTCTTACAACCGGCCGACACAACCAACAGTTTTTGTGAGTCACCCAGACAGACACAGGGAAAGTGCCAGGAAATTCACCAGTCACATTAATTACAGAATTTAACTGCTGCTCGGATTTCTCTATCAGAATCAGAGGAGCATAAATCCAGTTAAAGTGATACAAGTTTGATGTGTCATTTTCGTTCTTCATTCTTAGCCTGGCCTGAAGAGTAGCTTGGGCTCCTGTTGTGATGGGACCATTGTTGGTTATTTCCAGGCTATACAACTCTGTGGAAATCAGAAGAAAATAAGTAAACCAATCTTTGTTGTATGGCATTTTAAATTTTTTTTAATACATTTTAGCTAGTCAGCTCTAGTTATATGACTCACAATGGCACTCATCCCAACAAAGACTTTACCACCATAATTTTTTACTGCTTAAATATCTGGAATAGAAACAGTGTATATTATCACTAATGATCTAACATGATCACTAGACTTCCAGCTACTGGAAGTGGCTCAGCTCTAATCTCTGTCCTAAAAAATGTAAACTTTCAAACACAGGAGAGATTTCATTCACTAGATTCCTTTGCCACCTCTGTTAAAAAGTTTCTCTAACTTTCCTCATACGTAAACATAAAAAAAAAACAACTCAGTCAAACATTTTCTGTGCAATGGTTCACCTTCAATTTCCTTTTCCAGAGAAGGACCAAAAATCTTAAAGAAAGTTGTACCATGCTCTAAGTGGCAGATCAGTTTCTGTCCAGAGGGACCTGGACAAGCTCAAAAAGTGGGCCCATGGAAACCTCATGGGGTTGAACAAGGCAGAGTGCAAGGTGCTGCATCTGGATTGGGGCAGCCCCTGGTATTCAGTACAGGCTGGGGGGTGAAGGGACAGAGAAGGACTTGGGGGTAGTGGTGGATGAAAATCTGGACTTGAGCCAACAATGTGCACCCAAGAAAGATCTGAGGCTCCTGCTTGAGGTAGGCGTTTCACAATGAGGGTGGTGAAACACTGGCACGGGTTGCCCAATATATTCATACAAGGTTATTCAATACATTTAGGGTCAGGTTGGATGGGGCTCTGAGCTACCTGATCTAGTTGAAGATGTCTCTGCTCATAGCAAGGGGTTCAACTAGACCTTAAAAGTCCCTTCCAACCCAAACTATGCTATGAGTCTATGAAACATCAAGGCAAGAGTGGTGCAGGACCTGTGATATGGAACCAGCTCTGCTGCTCTGAATGACTCACCATTATCTTCTCTGCCATGTGTACTCAAATTACTTACAATAGGCAGTGTTGAGTTTTGTGGAAAGGGTACATTAATTTTATCAAAAAAAATAGGAGTGCAGCAGCATTAAAGGATGTGCACGTGTTAAACAACAAAATCAACCCCCAAGCCCCAAAACAAAAGGAAAGGCAAAATAGCTGTGAACTGGGACAGAGCTGGAAACAGGATCTGGTTGCTTGCCCCCAACATGGACCAAGTTCCCTTCCCTGTATGAGAGCTCTGCTTGGCTCTCCTCTCATCAGCAGTGCTGGGCAGAGCAGCAGAGCCGGGGGGTTCTAATCCAAGCACTTTCCTTATCCTCTTTCAGCAGCCACCAAACTGCTAACAGGGACCTGAAACTCTGGCCTTTAGAAACTGCATTTCTCACTCATCCATGACCTCTAACATGGAGGGAGCACTGGGGCCAGCTAACTCCTGTGCTGGCTTTTCTGCACCCATCAGCCTGGGATGGGATGAGAGAGACAGCATTTGTGCCTGCATTTTATTTTACAGATCACAGGTGCTGAACAATTCTGGAGGCAGAAGGTCTGTGAGAAATGAACTGCAGCACTACTGCCTGAGAAAGAACTCCACTGTTCCCATTTCACAGCACAAGAAATGGGAACAGTGAGTTCAGTTTCTTGAGTTAAAAGAGAAATGATCATGATTTGATGAAACCTGGCAGAGGGAGGTTTCATGTCTCTAGAAGATTCAGGCTATGCTCCCCTTGGTTTCAGCAGAACTCGGGAAAAAAATAGCCGACTACCTCATGCTTATCTAGCACTTCTCCTTGGAGGTTATCACGGTGCTTTACAGATCAGGGCCAACAGCTGCAGCAGCTGGAGGTTCAGTGGCTAACCCAAGGTCACCCGGGGAGTGACCGGCACAGCGAGACACTCCATCCAATGCAGGGATTTCTCCTGCCTTTTCTCTCTGCAGAGCTGTGGGAGCTCTGTGGGTCCCACGGCGAGGGAGAGCAGCTGCCCAGGTGCCTTGTGACCCGAGGCGCGGGGTCAGCGGAGGAAGCAGAAGTGCAAATTTGGGTTAGAAGTGCAAACAAGAACCCCTTCTGCCCGGGATGCCCCACCTTCACTGCAGACACCGAGATCGCAGAGCCTGAGAATAAAGTCTGGGGTGGTGGGAGCGTGCCCAGAGCTGCTTCCATCCCTTGTCACATCGATCAGGCTCGGGCAGGGAACCACCCCCACCCGTGATGCAGCTCACTCCTGAGGTCTGAGCCCTCGCCCCCCGCACCCCGCGCCCCTCGCCCGCTCCCCGGCGGCGATGCCAGCGCAGACCGACGGCTCCTTACCTGCGGCCGGGGAGCGACCGTGGCCGAGCTGCAGCAGCGGCAGCAGCGCGCAGAACAGCCGCAGCATGCTGGGGGCCGCGGCTCGGTGCCTCCGGGGCCGGCACTGGGGCCGGCTCTCGAAGCGGGAGCGGGTCTGGCCGCGCTGTCCCCGCGGCACTGCGGCTCCTGTGTCCGCGCCCCCGGGACGCTCCCCCGCGGCGGCGCCCAGCCCGCCTCTCCGGGGGCAGATCCTGCGGGATGGCGCTGCCGCCGCGGCCGGGCTGCGGAGCCGCCGGCGGTTTGATCAAACAGTCAATAGAAACCACAAATGCCTGGCATCTGCCGAGGCCGTGGGGACACCCCGGAGCGTTTGGGAAGGGGTTTGTGCTGCGCTTTGGTTGCGGCAAGCACATATAAAGTATTTCGGCGGTGGCGCGGGGATGCCGCTGCCGGGGGCAGTTCGGCTGCTGTTACCGGTCCCGCAGCGCTCCGAACGGCCTGCAACGGGTGCGCTGCCGGAGAGAAGCGAGGGCAAAAGCGCCGGAATGTGGTTTTCTGGTGTTCTTTTTTTGTCGTTTTATTTTGTTTTTTCCTGTTTCGTTTTGTATATTTTGGTTTTAATTCGCTTACTTATATATTTTTTATTTTCTTAAACTCAACATTCGAAGCCCTTTCTCACTCCTGGCCGCCGTTCTGTTCCTTGCGGCGGATCAGCCTCTCTGCGCGCTTGGCTTCCGGTNTATCAGCGGAACCTCCGCGGACGGGCGGGGCTCGCCTCAGGCGGCGGCCGCTGGCAGCGCCCGGCCGGGCCGAGACCGCCCTGGCGGGGCGGGTCGGGGCGAGGCTGTGCCGGGGTC
>VXBN01017598.1:987997-1140504 GCA_013397395.1 Sinosuthora webbiana
CCCGGGGAGCCGCGGGGTGAGGAGCGCGGCGGCGGCGCCCCGGCGGGGCCCGGGCCTGGGCGGGGGGAGGCGGGACCGGCGCTCCGCGGGCGGGAGGGAGCGGCCGGAGCCCCGCCGGAGGCCTGGGGCCGAGCAGGGCACCGGGAGGGCTGAGGGGCGCGGGGGGAAGCGCCGCCGCGGCTGATCACGGTGCCCGTGTTCGCAGGGCGGAGATGGGCTCGGCCTGATGGCGCCCTGGCAGCGCGGAGCGACCCGGGAGAGCAGCGCTGCGGCGGGGAAGGTGAGGGGCGCCGGGTCCCGCCCCGGATCGGCCCGACCTGGCCGGGAGTGAAACTGACAGGAAAGCCCCAGGGGAGGAGGGAAGTCGCTGGTCTCTGAAGCTAGATGTGATTTTAGGCTTCTTTACGAGCGAGACAGGCTGCCTGTGGCAGCAGGACAACTGCTGGCGCCCCTGGGAGTGAGTCCTGCAGGGATGTGTCCGAGGGTAGCTGGAAGTTTGGGATCTGGCTGGGGCGAAAAGCAGGATGACAGGTGTGCGGTGCCGGGAGCATCCCTGAGCCTGGAGCATCCCTGAGCCTGGAGCATCCCTGCGCCTGGAGCATCCCTGCGCCTGGAGCATCCCTGAGCCTGGAGCATCCCTGAGCCTGGAGCATCCCTGAGCCTGGAGCCTGCTGCTGGGAGAGAGGAAACCGGGCAAAACACCTGGATTTTTGTGCTGTGAAAAGCTCAATAACCCCTTTTATCTGTTAGTGCAGTCCTGTCACAATGGGTGCTATACATGCTTGGTGTTGTATTTGTAAGCCTAAGTAGATGTTCCAGTTGTGGATTTTGGAAAAGGCGGTCCTCCTCAGTATGTTAGAAGAATGGATGTAGGTGATGGGATAGCTGCTGTTAACAAGCCATATGAACTAACAAATGCTTCTGTATTCTTTTGTAGGTGTGTTGATCTTGATTTTATGTACTGAAAGCTGATCTTTCCTCCTGCAAGATGGCATTTGTTTCAGCACAGGGGCCTACGGTGGTGGACCAAACCACCTTGATGAAAAAATACCTTCAGTTTGTGGCTGCTCTTACAGATGTCAATACACGTAAGAGGCTTTTTCCTTATTGAAAATTGCAGGTCTTCAGTAGTTTCACAAGTGTGGCAGACTTGTTCAGATAGCTGATAAATGAGACAGTGAAGGGTGTCAAATTCACATTGAAATTTGAATTTTGATTTTCGAAGAAGCAAAATGATGACAAACACTTGCGTGAGCCAAAGTGAGTGAGGTGTGTGTGTGTGCAGTTGTGTGGTGGTTGTTTGAGAGAGCTGTGTGCCTTACAATTGGGCAGTGATAGCTAAACTGATAAGATCTGATTGCTTCTTTGATCAATGAGCCTGGTGTTTTCCTTCATGACCTAGTTTTGCACTCACAATTTTTTTGCTTGAATTTCCATTTTCAGCTGATGAAACCAAATTGAAAATGATGCAAGAAGTCAGTGAGAATTTTGAGGTAAATAAAAAGATAACAACCCCAAGCAACAAAACCCCAACAAAAACCCCCTAACTTTCTGCAATGGCAGCAGAATTGAATTTCTGATCTTATGCAGTTAAAATATTCATAGTAGTATCCTGTGACTTATGATTTATATGGTTACAAGTCATTGATTTTAGGTTTGTATTTAGGAATTAACCAGGTTGTTGAAGAATTACATTTGGACTTAGAGAGCTTTCATTGCCAAATCTTTATTCATTAAGCATTTAAATAAAAGTGAAGTAAGAGACTTTTAATCTATTTTTTGAATGCCATGAAATGTCTGTTTGTAAAGCTTTCTTTTATTTAGTTCAAATGTGTATTGTACCCTTGTGAAACAGAGGCCCTTCTGATTCCTCTGAGTATTCCATGGTGTGGAAGTGAGAGAGGAGTTGTCAGATGCAGAATCTGACATCAGGAGTGGAGATGTCTCCAGTGACATCTTCTGCATGGTGATGCACCATCATTTTAGATGAGCAGCAGAGAAAATACAAAACACAAGTTAACCTAGCACTGTGTTAGCAGAAAATAGACTTTAGTTGAATACTTGGTTGTTATATGTCTGTTCTGAAGTTATAGAAAACTAAATATCATTCTTTTGGAGTTTTTTATCTGCTTAAGCTATTTCTGAAACGATTTATCTGACTAAAAAAATAGTTTTAGCTGCTTAGTCTGGTGATCTGTTTAGAATCTGCAGACTTAGTTGATTCTCTTTGCTCTTCAATAGGGAAGAACTTGTTCAGTATTTGTTTTGGTAATATTCTCTTGGAAGTCACTTGGTTCTGTGGTGTGTCAGCAGATACTTAGTCACTGAACCTATTCAAAATTCACTGAAAATGTTGAATAGTGGCTTTGAATGTAACTGAATATAAACTGTGTGATGTCTATTTTATAAGTCCCCATTTTTTTGTTCTTAATTAGAATGTGACGTCATCCCCTCAATATTCTACGTTCCTGGAACACATCATCCCTCGGTTTCTCACCTTTCTACAGGATGGGGAAGTTCAGTTTCTGCAGGAGAAGCCAGCACAGGTAAACTGTGTGGAGCATCTCCTGCCTTTTTGCTGTGAAGTCCTTGATTAACCTAATGAACTCATTTAAGACTTGTTAAAAATAGATCTGTCCTTTGGAGTGGAACTGAAAAAGTCCTGTTTCTAAATCAGTTACTTATAAACTTTGCTAATCTGGGCTTCTGTGAAAAAGGAGGAAAAGTAGGTGCAACAGAATTGGCTTTCTTACTGAAATATTACACATTGTTACAAATTACTGGCTTTACTGAAGGTTAGGAATGAAAGGGAAGAGTTGAATCTTTGTCATCAAGTACTTAAAATTGCGTTCCTTAAAAGAAGTTTGATTTTTCAGCTGTACATTTGTTAGTTTTGCCTCATTCACATAGGTGGGTAGTAGGAAGGGTTATGTCTTTGTATATAGATGTATGTCTACATGAAATAAAATGGCTTTTTTCTATTTCAACATGCAGAAGTATTAAGCTGAAAAAGATGCTGCAACCAATCGTTGGGTTTTGTAGGCTTTTCAGAAAGTTCTGTCATATCATTATTTTTCCTTTTTTTTTTTCTTTTTTTTCCAGCAACTCCGGAAGCTCGTGCTTGAAATAATTCACAGAATACCAACAAATGAACATCTTCGTCTTCATACCAAAAATATCCTGTCTGTGATGTTCAGATTTCTAGAGGTATTTTTTACTTCCTCTTAAAAATGTTTGAAATTTTCAGAAATATTTTCCTCTACTTCCTTCATCTCCAAAATTTGCTGGGGGTAGGATTGTCAATAGCTGGGCTGCCAGAGCAGGAATGGGAGGACCTTCTATTTAAACTGCACCCATGCCCACTCCTGTCACCTACAGGTTTTCTGCATGTTCTCTTGTGCTCTTTAGAAACTTGGGTCTTACAAATGCAGGGAGCTGTTCTCATGCTGGGCCAGATTTTCTGGCAGATTGCTTGTTCTTGGGAGTTTGCTTTCTGTCTTGGAATTCACAACACTGTCATTTGAAGCTCACGTGGGGGGTCTCTGTTTGAGGGGCAGTGGGGACAGATCTGATGGTGCAGAGTGGTTGAAATGTCTGGGTTTTATTGCCCTGGGGGTGGATTTAATTTCAGCTGTATATTGATATATTGATATATTTCAGCTATATATTTATTTCAGCCATACTCTCGGACTGCAGGGTATCCAAGGAAAGATATCTTGCTCGTGCAGATCTGTATTAATGGGGCACTTTAGATTGTTGAGAGTGGTATAATTTTACAGGGTTTTGAAGTATCCACTGAGTAGCTGAAGAATTCAGCAGTGGGCTTACTAAAAAGGTTCTTTCTTTTTTTTTCCAGACAGAGAATGAAGAAAATGTACTGATTTGTTTAAGAATAATTATTGAATTGCACAAACAGTTCCGACCAGCAATCACTCAAGAAGTGAGTCATAACTCTTGTTACATGCTATAGAACTTGCTGCCATGCTCTTCGGAATTGCTATTTTGTTCAAGTGGGTTGGTTGGTTTGTTTTGCTGTTGCCCTTTTATGTTGACCTGTTGTGGCAACCATATGTTTAGTTTTTTTTTTTCCTTTTTTTAATCTTAAAGTAATTTTTAAAAGAGGATTGCATAATGCTGCCACTCCTAGGGAAAAATACCCAAACTGTTAAAACTTAGTTATACTTGGTTTAAGTGTTTATGGACAATATGACCAGTCTTAGGAATAAAATTCCCACACAAAGGAAGAGAATTGATGCCTTTTTAGTTTGTAAAGTAAAATCCTGAAAAAGGAGTTAACACTGATTGACTTCCCCCCTGCCTCCCCTCTTCTCTGCTGTGACTCATCAAGGGGAATTTGGAAGTTTGCATTGTTATCCTCTTGCCTTTCACCTTGATTTTTCTCTTGGGAAGACTTAGTTGTTTCATAGTAATTAAACCTAACAATACTGTATTGGAACTATGTAGAGATGATAGGTAGATGAGATTCTTTCCAAGTGAAATTTCAATTAATACTGACAGAGCAGAAGGAGGTAGGAGAACATTTTCAGATTATTTTCAGTTATCATGGAAAATATACTGTGCTGGTGAGTAGAGATTTTATGTATTTGTACTGTTAATACAGAGATTCTAAAATTGTGTTTTTAAAGTTATTTAAAAAAAAAATTCTTTATAGTAACTGACTTCTTCCTTCCTAGATTCATCATTTTTTGGACTTTGTGAAACAGATTTACAAGGAACTTCCAAAAGTAGTGGTAAGCTTTTTATTTCTTAAATTGTCCTTGCTATAGTCAGAAAACTAGTTTTTATTTCTTAATTTTATCTCTCAAGGATACTGACAGAAAAGAATAATTTCTTTTATTCTTCTTAATTATTACTGACATAAAAGAATTATTTTGCATCTAGTGCTACAAAGTAAATATAGTTTCAGTGAATCTATCAAAACTATGTCTAAAAGTGGAGACATTTAGATTTTGATTTGGAAAACCTTCTGTTTCTGGCACACTGTTACTGGTAGGAGGAAACTGAGGTGAGCTGAAATTGGGGAGCAGGGTGAGGTTGGCGGCAGTTTTCTCCATGTAGCCAAATGTGTCTGTTTTTGAGGGAAGGGTGATGTCATGAAGGGAGGCCAGGTCTGATCCTCCCTGCCTGATACAGAGTAACTCTGGGGGTGTTTTCTTTAGCAGAAGAACTCTTCTGGTTGGGGGAACTTTTCTGCTTCTCCCTCCAGCGGGAAAGGCTGCAGGCAGATGCTGCAGTGCAAACATCAGGTGCAGAGAGGAGAAAACTGCTCTGGGGGAAAATTATCTGGAGGAGTTCTGAGGGGATGGATGGCCTGATGGCATGACGATGGATTTCTTCTACTCTTTGCTTGTAGAATCGGTATTNGGGAGACGGATGGCCTTTGCACTGTTACTGGCATGATGATGGATTTCTTCTGCTCTTTGCTTGTAGAATCGGTATTTTGAGAACCCTCAGGTGATTCCAGAGAACACTGTTCCCACTCCTGAGATGGTTGGCATGATCACAACCATTGTGGTGAAGGTGAACCCTGAGCGAGAGGACAGTGAGACGAGGACAGTGAGTGTTGTGGCTGCTCTTAACTGGGGGACTGTCTGTAGCACAGGACCACAGATCATAAGGCCAGGCAAAAGTAACAGAATGTCTTTTTGCTTGTTTTTCTTATCAAAACTTTCCTGTAGAAGTTGATTGAAACTTTCCAGGTATTTTCTATGCTGCTGTAATTACGGGATTTTTGTTTAATATAATACCCAATGCTTTTGTGTTAAATGTTATTATTGTTAAATATAGTGCTACTAAAATGAGCAGTTTGTGTAAAACTGTGCTTTACATACTCTTTTGAATTAATAACTAGGCTGTTTGTAAAGCATGCATTCTTTCTTTCAGCATTCAATAATTCCCAGAGGATCTTTATCACTAAAGGTCTTGGCTGAGCTACCTATTATTGTTGTTCTCATGTATCAGGTTAGTACACTTCAGTATTTTGCATGTAAATACTTCATTACTGAATGGCTTGTGTGACTTCTGTTGGCTAACATTAGTAAAAATGAATATGATATACTTTTGAAATTAAAATATCATCTAAAAATAAGCTGGTGAGATGTCATATTTTCTTTTCTGATTAGCTCACCAGTAATTTGACTGCAAGTGTGACTTGTGAATTTCTCTAATAATACTTTTTTTTTTTTTAAGCTCTACAAACTGAACATTCATAATGTAGTAGCTGAATTTGTGCCCTTGATTATGAACACAATTATAATACAAGTTTCTGCTCAAGCAAGGTAAGAGCATTTAACAGTATTTTGATGATATTTGAGATAAACTACTTAAACCTGTCATTCAGCATTGCTCAAAATATTTTTGTCTTCTATCTTGTGATTTTTGATTCTAGTCGTACTGCTTTTAATCTCAAAAGTAGCAATGATTATTTGAGTAAAAATTACCAAGGTTCTGTAGGTGAAGTTATTAGCATTACATGCCATTGGTAAAGTCCATAGTTGTGCAGTAGGTCCCAGTTTATTATTTGATAATGAATTTTTTAAATATGGAGAGTCTGACAAAAATCCACATTGTCACAGACAGTGATGAAGACCCTGGGAGTGTGGACACTTGCTGTTGTTTAATCTTTGATACCCTCAATAATAGATTTATGCTCTTCCAGGCTTACCTGAAGCCTTGTGATGTTGCAGGGATAGGCACTGCTTTCCCTGCCTCAGAGAGGGATGTTTCTTTAGAGCAGCACGTGGTTCTGGTCAGGGCAGTGGGAGCAAGATCTCTGCCTTTCCCTGTGTGCCTGGATGACCTGATGGAGTGGTTGAAGCCTGAGAGGGACAGACAAGTCTGTGGGAGGGAATATTGCTCGGAGGAAAATTTCCCCCAGTTAGGGCAGCTGAGCCAAATGTGTGCTGCTTTGTGTTGGCTTGGCTTTTTGTAGAAAGGTCCTGCTGGGAATGTGAATGGCAGAGGGCTTGTTGAAAATGGGCTCTTCCAGAGAGATTGTATCCTTTTAAGAGGCAAGAACTTCACTACAAGATGATGTAATTTGAAACTTCACTGAATTTTCTGAGTGAAGCTACTGAAGGGGAGGAGCAAAATTGTAACCACTGTTCGATTTAATTTCAGACAACATAAACTTTACAACAAGGAGTTGTATGCTGATTTTATCGCTGCTCAGATTAAAACATTGTCTTTTTTGGCTTACATCATCAGAATTTACCAGGTAGGATGAATTTTTATTACTTTGGTGCTTGATGCATCAGGTTTCCAGTTGCTTTATGGCAGACAAGTGACCTGCATGACTGCAGTGCATCAGGGGTTGGAGACGGGAGCATTTGTGTAGAATATCTGAAGGTGGGGGTGTACTTCCTTATCCTTTCAAAAGTATCCTCATGTGAATACAAAGTAAAAATATGTCATTCTCCCTTCCTGGGCATTTATGGAATGACTATTGTATTTTAGTTTTAGGATTAGATTTTGGAAGGGTAACTAGTGAATTTTAATGGAGTGCTATTTTGCAAATGTAACATGAACCTTAGGAATAGGACGTTTTAGTAGTTGTACTCATGTTATTCTTTTTTTGTTGCAGGAATTAGTGGCTAAATATTCTCAGCAAATGGTAAAAGGAATGCTGCAGCTGCTCTCCAATTGTCCAGCTGAAACAGCACACCTCAGGAAGGAACTCCTGATTGCTGCTAAGCACATCCTGACAACAGACCTGAGGAGCCGTACGTAGCACTTTTTATAAGTGTACCTGTAAACTGGAAAGATTTCTGCTATTTCTGTCAATTTAAGAGGCATATTGCTTATTTATATTAGATTATCACAAGATGCCAGGCCAAATAGAATTGTTCTGTGCAGGGTTGCCCATCTTGACATTTCCAGTAACTCATTAGTTATATACAAAAAGATTTTCAAAGTTGTAAATAACCTGAACATTTTTCTCTTTGCAAATATAATTGGCTTTTACTGGGTACTGCAGTGTTACACAAGGGGCAAGTGTCAGTGGAGTAGACAATCACAAGAGATTGTTTGAAAATTTCCTTGTAAGTGGCACTGCCTTTTATAAGCTTCAGGAATTAATTTGGGGATAAAATTACTTTCTGACTTTAGGTTTAAACAGCTAAATTAGGTGGTTTAATGCTCAACTATCTTATTTTGATTATTTCCTATGTCAGTTGTTGTGTATGGCTTTTTCATTTTCCTGTTTTTTTTTAATTCTAGAATTTATCCCATGCATGGACAAGCTGTTTGATGAATCTATACTGATTGGCTCTGGATACACTGCCCGGGAGACTCTGAGGTAGGAGAAAGTTCAGAGTAACTACCTGAGTGCCTGCCAGGGCTGCTTACTTTGAAAATTATTAATATTTACAGCAGCTTCTGTATAGGCTCCTAAATCTTTGCTTCAAATAACTAATTTTACTAGATTGTTTTATTGGCAGAGCTTCTGCTGCTGTAGTGGGGACTTTTGTTTAACACTGATGGCACAGCATGTTAATGTGAGTGCAGGACAAAATAAGAAAAATGGGTGAATGAAGATGATTTCAGTTTTTTGAATTGTGGACAACAATTCAATACAGAGAAACCAACTCAGTAGCTGCTCAATATTTCATGAAACACCCTAAATCTTACGTCCAGTGTAAAATCTGAATGAGATACACTCATTTTGTGTAATAAATGCACTGTTTTGTCAATGGATACTTCAAAACTTGTTTGCAATTGAAAAAGTAAATGGAGAGAATACTTAGCTTTCTGTGTCTTCAATAGTCTAAATTTTAGGTGAGCTTGCTGACCAAATTGGTATCTGAACTAGGAGAATTACTTCATTTTAAGTATCAAGTGTACCTTATTGACAACATGTGTTAGGTTTAGAAGTATTTGCTCTGCTAGATTCTTTGCCTTTGGTATTTGAAATGAAATTATTTTAAAAAATTATCATTTTTCTTAACTGCTTTTGAAATCATGAATCATTTATGATTAATTATGAAACAGATTACCAGCACTGCTCACAATGGGGCTAACATGCATGTTAAGTGCATGCAGATGAAAATATGTGGTGGGGTGTTCTGCAGTGAAGGAAGAAAGATCAGAGAGGCAATACCAGAATTGTGGGATAGATTGGTGTATCTTTGGTTAGATTGCACAGGTTAAAAATTCCCTTGTGTAGTCAGAAAAGCCTCGTGAACTCTGGATTTGCATATGAAACTAGAAGACTTACACTGAGAAATTTGGAAGTATCTCCAGACGGCAATTATTTATTTAATTAACAAATGAACAACATTTTTGGTTGTGCTCAGTGTGTTTTCCTCATCCCTTCTCTTGGCTGTAGACCCCTTGCATACAGCACCCTGGCAGACCTGGTGCATCATGTCAGGCAGCATTTGCCTCTCAATGACCTCTCCCTGGCTGTCCAGCTGTTTGCCAAGAACATTGATGATGAATCCTTGCCAAGCAGTATCCAGACCATGTCTTGCAAGCTTCTGCTGAATTTGGTAGACTGTATCCGGTCTAAAAGTGAACAGGAAAATGGAAATGGTAGAGACATCCTTATGAGAATGCTGGAGGTATTGATTTGCTTAAAGCATTTGATAATTGCTTGGATATCCTGTTTTGTAGTGTGCTGTCAATCACATTTTGCTTTCTCCTTTTTTTGGAAATGAGAATCTGTAGGAACAGCCTGTGTACTGCTTTTCACTTCAGTGCTTTAGAGAAGGGCTCTTTAAAATGCTCTGCAGCTGGGATAATACCTCAAGTGTAGTGGAGATGCTTTGTCAGCTCAGCTTCTTTCAGTTGCTGGTTTCAAAGCAGGAAATTGAATGCTTGTTTTGAGTAGCTTGGATTCTTTTAAATAATTTTATTCTAAGTAGTAGTTATAATCATTTTTTTTCTTGCATAGGAGTATGCAAGAATTGTATTTTTTAATGCCATCTGGTTATGGGTGTGCTTTTTGGTGTGGGTTTTTTTTTTACACCCTGAAAGAGGATCCTGGCACAGATCTTTGGCATGGCACAATACAGTCTGTACAGTTGGAAATATCTGCTCTTTGAAGACCTAATGATCCTTTTAAGGACCTCTATGTGGAGTTTTTTTGTATTTTTGAAAAGCAAGGATGCACTTGTTGTTTGAAGAAGGCAAACTAGTTTATTCATACACTTGAAAACGTTTGCTGTCATTTGAATGACTTCAAAAAATAGCTGTAAGTTTTATTGGTCTCAGTATGCTGATTTGAAATATTAGTGCTAATAAATTTAGGATGATTTTTGAAGAAGAAACTTACTTTTCTTTCCTCCCCCCTCCCTGCTCTTTGATCTTCCTCTCCACCTTTGCCTTAGGTGTTTGTTCTGAAATTCCACACCATAGCACGCTACCAGCTCTCTGTCATTTTTAAGAAGTGCAAGCCCCAGTCCGAGCTCGGGGCAGCTGAAGCTGCGTTACCTGGAGTGCCCACAGCAGCAAATGCAGCCCCTGTTCCTGTCCCATCTCCTGCCCCAGCCACTCCCGTGGCCCCTGCACCAGTACCTGTGTTTGAAAAGCAAGGGGAGAAAGAAAAGGAAGACAAGCAGACATTTCAGGTCACGGATTGCCGGAGCTTAGTGAAAACTTTGGTCTGCGGGGTCAAGACGATCACGTGGGGCATCACCTCATGCAAAGCTCCTGGTGGTAAAGCTGCATATTTAATTGCATTTATCTCTCGTAATTCTACATGAAAAAAGCCTCTCTAGAATGAAAGCAAATACTGTTTTTAATGCTCAACTATCTTATTCTTCTTTCAGAAGCACAATTCATTCCTAATAAGCAGTTGCAACCTAAGGAGACTCAAATCTATATAAAATTGGTAAAATATGCAATGCAAGCATTAGATATTTATCAGGTATGTAACCTGCCCACATAGCACTTCTATTTATACAGTTACTCTATGTTAGATCTTTTAATAAGGATTTATTTGTCAGCTAAAACACAGATTACATATAGTATATTTTTACTAAGTCTTTAATTGGGACCACACCTATTGAGAAATGCCCAATATGAAGAATTCATTTCAAAAGTGAATTTCAGTGTATTTACTATTTGCAAACAACACATTATTTTCTCAACAGCTGTTTTTGTCTGTTCATGCAGGCAGGCAGACAACTGGAAATAATTGTCTATCATGCAGTGAATTAAATCTTTCTGTGAAAGAAATAGTTTAGCTAACAGTTGAAGCATTCACATGTCTGTGTTTATCCTCTGTAGTTGCACAAAGTACTAATGAAATGTGAATGTGTTTGATAGGGTATCAAATAATTTACAAATACACTAATATGGGCTACTGTTGTCTTTCTCCATTTCTAACTTCCTAGTTTTAAAATCTGTTCTGAAAACACTCAATTTTAGTATTCTTATCATGGTTGGCTCTTGTGCCCAACTTCTGGGTGTGTGGGGCTTGCATGTAAAACCCATAAAATCTCAGTTACTTTCAAAAGCTCTTTTAAGAATAATGGGGAATAAGCTACTCAAATTCTGTAACCAGTGTATGTGTTCTCAATTGCTGTAGGTACAAATAGCAGGAAATGGGCAGACATATGTTCGAGTAGCAAACTGTCAGACAGTCAGGATGAAAGAGGAAAAGGAAGTTCTGGAGCATTTTGCTGGTGTGTTCACAATGATGAACCCTTTAACTTTTAAAGAAATCTTTCAAACTACTGTTCCTTACATGGTGGAGAGGATCTCTAAAAACTATGCTCTTCAGGTATGTTATTGTTCACTTTTTAAATTGATAATGAACAGCCTTGAGGTACATATGGCTGACGTGGAATTATAAATAATAATATTGAAATTAGCATGTGAGATTTGAAGCAGTCTACATAAAGAGTAGTCTGTGAAAAATAATTTAAAGGTGGATTTACAAAAAACCTTACCTGACTTACTGATGCAATACAAACATGAACACTTCAGTTTAGAAGATATGGACTTTATTCTTGAGAAGTACTGAACATTATGGACTTTTTGTTTTGTTGAGGTTGTTGTGCTGATGTTCTATTGTTTTACAGAATGCAAATCCTATTAAATACCCATTTAAAAATTAACCTAAGACTTCAACATTAAGCTACATACATGGTTGTTTTCCACTGAGGACAAACTGAATCACTTGGGTAGCAGTGGGGATGGGGAAAGAAATTTGTCTTAGGGGTTTTTTTTAATGGATAATGCATTTATCCTTTTGTTCTTTTTATTACAGCAGTAATAAGTTCTTTGTGGTTTCCTTTTATAGATTGTTGCCAATTCTTTCTTGGCAAACCCTACTACCTCTGCTCTCTTTGCTACCATTTTGGTGGAGTATCTTCTGGATCGTCTGCCAGAAATGGGCTCTAATGTGGAACTCTCCAATCTGTATCTCAAGCTGTTCAAGTTAGTCTTTGGCTCAGTTTCACTATTTGCAGCTGAAAATGAGCAAATGCTGAAGGTAAAGGTCATTTGTGTTAAAAATATGTCTGCTTTAATAACAACACTCTTTAAGAGTTTTGCACAGTCTAGCATTTGAGTCATTTAATGTTTGAAGCACAATTTGTGACACATCTCCATTTCTTTCCAAATTCCAAGTACGTTGTCTTGTTTATAAGAGATGGTTTCTGTGAGTATTTTCTTCATATTTGAAACTATGAAGTGATGTACTAATTCTGAGTATAAAAGGCTGATAATGACTGTGGTCTGTGATTGCCATAAGCCCACGTAACTTCATGGTCAGGACGTGCATAAATTCTTGGATATCTTCTCCCTTTGTTTCTGTATTAACTTCAGAGTTGTACTTGGATTGAAATCGCTTTTTTTGTGTGTTGGTAAATCTTGTTCACTCATGTCATATTCAGTGACATGTACTTCTTGAGTTAGATTTTTCTATTCTCTTGGGAAGTCTGGGCTTAAGGAATGCTATTTTTTCTACTGACAACATATTGTGTATTCCAAGGATCTATTTATGTTGATTAGATCATCTTATTATTCAGTGGATCTAGGAGTGCTGAGCTTGTAGCAAGCGTGCACTTTCCTCATAAAAGCAGCAGCTGCCTGTATCTAGAAAAGGCATTAAGAATTTAATGGAACACTGATTGTTCTCTCATGATTTCTCTTAGTTTTTCTTCCTTGTACTTTGTACCAAACAAAATTTCTGATACAGGTAACTGTGTAGAACAGAGGGAGGATTACCAATTTCCCAGAATGTTTGAAAACTAACAGTAGTATGAAGCAATATTCATATAATCCTGCTTTAATTCTTGCAGTTTGTCATCGCAATCAAGGTCATTTGGATTTTATAAGATGGAGATGAAGTTTAAGGAGTGTAATTTACTACCTTCACAGTTTCATGCTTCTGCTACTTTTTTTCTGTTTCCGTAGGATGGATGATAGGGGCCTTGGGCAGACAATTTAATTGAATGATGAAGGCTGTTTGCAGCATTTGCATAGCAATGCAGAAAGCTTTTTAGATGCTAATATATCCAGACACGTTACTGTTTGTCTCTGGCTCGTGAGAATATTGGTATTTATCAACTATTTTTAATGAATCTTGCAAGGTGTTCATGTCCTCTGCTCTAGAAAGGCCACCAGTTCCATTGCCTTTTTTACCTGAGAGAGTTGGCTTTCAAAATGAAATTTTAGCATTCACAAAATTAAGAACTAGTGATGAAATTAGATCAGGGGTAAATTAATATTGTTAAGTGTCCTTTCCCAGGTACTTGAGAGGAAATATTTTCTCATTGTGTCAGATTTATAGAATCTCATGCTAAACTCATGTACAGTACGATGATGATGATGATGATGATAAAATTGGTATTTTATTAATCTTCAAGCTTTATTTTCTTTATAGCCACACTTGCACAAGATTGTGAACAGCTCTATGGAACTTGCACAGACTGCCAAAGAGCCCTATAACTATTTCCTGCTGCTCAGAGCACTGTTCAGATCTATTGGAGGAGGCAGTCATGATCTGTTATACCAAGAATTCTTGCCGCTGTTACCAAACTTACTGCAAGGTAGAACAATACCTTCTTTCCCCGCCCCAGCTTCTGATTTTTTTATGTGAATAGCAGTAATAAAGTTATGTTGTGTAGTTAAAAACCCCTCAAAACTAAAGCCCTACCCCTGGTAAATAGCTTCTGATTTTGAGTTTAGTGATTGATTTAAATACCTTGAATGTGCTTGTTTTCATTTCCTATCAGCTGCTTCAGGCTCCATAGTTTTGGCTGCTTCACAATTTCTGCTGCTTGTTTTTCTTCTTTTCATTGTGGGGCTGTTGGGGTTTTCTTGTTTGTTTCTTTTGCTTGTTTATTTTTTTTTTTGGGATGGGTGACTTTGTTGGCATAAAGCATTTGAGGGATGAGTGAGTAGGTGAAGCAACGTTGCCAGGCCGTCACTGGTTTTGTGGGGAGAGCACAGCAATGAAGCTCTGGCTGTTGTGCAGTTGAGGGCATGTGTGTGCACCTGCAAGGGCATGGTACATAGAAATTCAAGCAGTGCCAGATTGCAAAAAGAAATGGAAATAACAATCAGTTTGATTAATTGAGCATTTATGCTTGCAAGAAGTGTGTTCCAGAAATACTGAGGGTGAGCAAGGAGATGTGGAGAGCTACTTATACCTAAGGACAAGCTAACCAGAACTATCCCAAGACTGTAGACTGGTTTAGATCTACAGCTGTAGGGACAGTTTTTTTATTGTAGTATATATGTTAACAATAAATATGTAAAACTCATGTCAGTAGATTTATGGAATATGTGAAATCTTTATGGGCAGAAAAATCACTTGAGGAATGTCTGCATGGGACAATTAATGTACTTGAACTCACTGAATGTTTCTTTTCAGGATTCAAAATATTTTAAAAACAGTCCTTCTGTGTGGGTTTAGTTTATATTGTTACAAGGCTGATGTTTGAGTCAAATTATCTTTTTCTCTTTTTTTAATCTGCTGTATTCAAATGATGCCTTATTGAGTCTAGTTTTACCTTTAAAATATGCATAGGTGCTTTTTCTTCTATGTGTGTGTACATGAAAAAGCATTCAATGCATGACATCCTTAGATGTAAGTTAGAATAATGAATGGTATTAATATTTTGTAAATCCATTATTTACTGAGTTGTAAACTCTACAGTGTTTAAAAACGTCAGGTTCTCCTGAATTTAGGAAATAGCAGTTTTCAGCAGTAAGCTGTGGACTGTCTTTTTCCTCTGAGTGTATAACTTATCTGTACTTTTCAGGACTTAATATGTTACAAAGTGGCCTTCACAAGCAGCACATGAAAGATTTGTTTGTGGAGCTGTGCCTCACTGTGCCCGTCCGCCTGAGCTCGCTGCTGCCTTATCTGCCAATGCTGATGGACCCCTTGGTGTCAGCCCTCAATGGATCCCAGACCCTGGTTAGCCAGGGCTTGAGAACTCTGGAATTGTGTGTGGATAACCTGCAGCCAGACTTCCTGTATGACCACATTCAGCCAGTCCGAGCTGAGCTCATGCAGGTAAGTGTGTTGTTTCCTGTTAGGCCACAAGAGGTCATTGATTTGCTGAATATTATTAGGAATTTGTGTGAAGGTTTTGTCATGAACTACCAGTCTGATATGAGTGTAGGAGGATAGTTGGTGTTGTGCTGTTAAGCTGAAAACTCTAAAAATTTAGAAGTGAATGAATTGTTCCTCCTATATACTTTGTTAAATGGTTATATTCTATTTACTTTATTTGCTTTTGTATTTCAAAACTAGCTCTGAGCTTAATTCAGTTCAGCCTGTTAACTGGCCTGCTTTTTTAATGGACAATATTGTTTAATATTCATCATAAACATGAAACTACTATTCCAGGGTAGCAAAGATTTTGTAGCTGATGACAGTAGTTTAATCTAAAACTGCATTTAGGACAACCTTGTTACAAAGCACGTGAACTGAGACTGCTTATATTCAACCTTGATAAGGAACTTATTCAGGGTCAGTTATCCAAATACAAGAACAAAGTGTTTTCCCTGACTTTTTTTTACATTACAACTTGAAAAGTGTTGAAGTAAGACTGTTTTTTTTTACATTACAACGTGAACAATGTTGCAGTAAGCTTGATGTGTCCGTGTGCATTTTTAACCCCAGGCTTTGTGGCGAACCCTGCGCAATCCTGCCGACAGCATCTCCCACGTGGCTTATCGTGTGCTTGGGAAATTTGGTGGAAGTAACAGGAAGATGTTGAAGGAATCACAGAAACTGCAATATGTGGTCACAGAAATCCAAGGACCCAGTATCACAATTGAATTTTCAGACTGTAAAGCATCCATTCAGCTCCCAATGGAAAAGGTAAGGGCTTAAGTTACTTTCAGTGCTGAGAAACCAGCTTTGAAAATATCACTCTGGAAGTTCTTTCTTGATTTCTTCTGTAAGCTGTGTAAGATTTCACTCCCAAAAGAATAGATTTAGGCATGCTATACTGCTCTTATGAAATGATAGGATAGGGAGTAAAACTGGTCCAAGTAAATGTTTTTACAGAATGGGTAAGGTTGGAACTCCTGGTGTATTGCTTAGGTAAGGAGCAGGAATCTCATCTAACAGTGCCTATTTGCTTTTTGAAATGTACCAAAAATTTATTGTAGAAATTCTTCAGTGGTGATTATTCTCATGACTCCAGTGATTTGGTTTTGTTTGTTGTCTCTAGAAGCACTTTGTACTCTACTGGCTTTCATCTGGCAGTCACGGTGTATCACAAGTGCTTAGTTCTCACTAATTACAGCAATCTAGTCTCTGAGAGTGAAGCTGGATTCTGAGATAATTTGGTCTGTAGAGTTTTAATACTTACCTTTTCAATTAGGCTTTCATAAGTAGATATGATCTGAATGTAGTAAGCAATTTTCCTCACAGGCAGCTGGCTCTCTGGCTCCATCCAGCCAACAGGCTTAAAAATAGCTTGGAAAAGTGATTCTTAAAATGCAGATTTACTGATTTCTCCACTGTACTGAAGCTGGTGAATTTAATATGTATAAACACTGTAGTTGCTGACATTTACCTGTCCTGCTAGATTTAATTCAAACTAAGTTTTCCAAAGGATTTTAGCATCTAATATTGATATGGAGCAATCTTCAGCTGCTTGGTGTTGACCAAGAAAGTGTTATCTGCTGAACGCTTTGTATCTGTGAGGAGGAAATGTCAAAGTACAAAGTAAAAAAAAGCGGAATAAATTGAAAACAAAAAATCCTTGTTTTCTTTTAGTGCCCTGGTAGACTTTTGTGGTCTGTCCAAAACTAATTTTTGTTTTCATTGAGATGCTGTGATAAAAACCTGGGATGACAATTAGTTAAGTAAGTGGAAATACCAAGGAAGCAAAATGCCCAGGGAAAAGCCCATTTTGTAGCAGGGGCTTTTTCTGCATAAACTTATTAAGTATGGATGGTTAGATTTTACTTGCAATTGATAATTTTTTTTTTCATGCATTCCAGTACAATTTTTACTTTTTTTTTTTTTTAACTTAATGGCCATCTCATTTATCTTCCTTTCTTTTGTGGGAGAAGGATAGAAATCAGACAGTTGTGCTCTTATGTATTTTTATCTCTTTAAATATATATATATACAGAAAATAGAAATTTCCCAGAGAGATTTACTTTCCTTTTTAATCATCTTAATATCTTAAAAAATTGATTTGAATTATTCTCGAATGTATTAAATCTTCTTGCAAAGGGAGAGTGGCGATTTCCATTAAATAACTGGTGTTTAGATGTTGCTTACAGGGACATTTCATCATGCATGGAAAGGTACCATTTGTATATGGGTATAAATGCATTGTATACATACAGTGTAAAGGGATTAGGCACAGCAATTATTGCTGAAGGGAAGGCAAGGAAAGTTTTCTTTTTGGGGAAGAAGAGAGGCACAGTGAAGGTTTACCTCACTCATAACTTGAAATGCTGTCTGACCATGGAGGTAAATGTATCTGCCATGAAGCTTAGCACATACAAAAGCACAGAAAATACCATGGTGTTTTCAAGCCACGCTCCCAGGCTCTCTCTGCATTTCTTCACTTGGGCACTCCAAACTGTGCATACTTTAAATGTGACTTTTAATATATATTAATGATACCATTCCCTCGATTAATGACCATATGGTAAATGCCAAGAGCAAGGAGTGTCTGGGCTCTCTCTTGTTCCATTCTAGGCCATCGAGACGGCCCTGGACTGTCTGAAGAGCGCCAACACGGAGCCCTATTACCGCAGGCAGGCCTGGGAGGTCATCAAGTGCTTCCTGGTGGCCATGATGAGCCTGGAAGATAACAAACATGCATTATACCAGCTGCTTGCACACCCCAAGTATGACAATTCTTTAAACATAAATGTGTATGTAAAATTTATGGTGTCTTTGGAGCAACCTAGTTTAGAGACGATGATTAGTCTGTGCAGTTCGTGGGGTTTTTGCCTGCTGATGAAAAGGAATTTTGTTAGCATGGTTTTTAATGCCAGTGACATGTTAATGTTTCATAGTTTAATTTTCTTCCCCTAATTATGGTCCAGTGCATAATCTGTTACATATGATCAATATGATTAATTTTAGTTTCATGTATATAAATAATTGGAATATTCTGGTGCTTAATTGTATTTTAAAGATTAATTTAGATTGTGACATTTTGTACGTACATCTAAGCTTTTACTAAAGTGAAAGAGAAAATTCAGTTTCATTTAGTGACTAAGCTATAGCATAGTCACACACAACCTCTGTCTATCTTGGTGTGGGAGCCTTTTATTGAAGCTTTTCTTACATGTTTTGCAATTTTAGTCATTGCTATTTCACAAGTTTATTGCTTTTAGACAACTTTACCATCTTTGCCCAAAAAGTGTGGGCTGACTTTGACTCTTGCAATGTAGTAAGTGTAGCTAAAGAGCATAGTAGCTTTCACCGTCTGGGGTTGTTAGACTTGACATAAATATAGCTTTGCCATGAATAAGTTTTGTTGGGCAGTGATTTGATAAATAATGCTTCAATCGCTCAAGATTAAAATCAAATGTCATTTTTAAAAAGGGAAAAATGTCAAAATATTGAAAATGACATTCTGTAATTGAGTTGCAGTGTGATGCCTGTATACCTATTATTGTATATACGTGGCTTCTTCTGAACCACTGCCTTTAAATGCTCCTGATGAAATTGAGCTATCCATCATGCTGGAGACCAGTGGCTGACAAAATTAATATGGGCTGAACTGGTCTGGCTCTATCCAAGTGAGGGGAAGACAGGAGGTGGAGAAGGAGTTAGGTATCGAGAGCCAACTTCCAATGAGGTACCTGGCGGCGGTGGGGCTGGGGGTGCTGCAGTGTGGGGCTCTGTTGAGCGGGACGTTGTGTTCCAGCTTCACAGAGAAGTCCATCCCCAGCGTGATCATCTCGCACCGCTACAAGGCCCAGGACACGCCGGCTCGGAAGACGTTCGAGCAGGCCCTGACCGGGGCCTTCATGTCGGCCGTCATCAAGGACCTGCGGCCCAGCGCGCTGCCCTTCGTGGCCAGCCTCATCCGCCACTACACCATGGTGGCGGTGGCTCAGCAGTGCGGTGAGTGCGGGGACACGGCTCCTGGGGCTTCTGTGAGAGCTGTGCTGTGGTGGCCCAGGGGCAGTTATGCCTCAGCCCTGGAGGGGCTGATTCAAACAGGCAGAAACACCCCTCTAGGTTATGAGAAAAGCCTCCCTCCCATGGGCCTGTGCAGCCACGTGCTGATATCTTTTAGGTTCTGTTGCGTTACTGGTTAGTTAGTTGATGTCACCCCTGTTGAGCCCTGTTCAACCCTGGAGGGACTGATGTGAGCAGGCAGAAACACCCCTCCAGCTTATGGTGGGAAAAGTCTCCTTCCCTTGGGCCTTTGCAGCCCATGCAAATAATGATAATATCTTTTAAGTTCTGTTAAATTATTGGTTAGTTGATATCACCACTGTTCAGCCCCAGTTCACCATGTATGTACTCTTTCCAGAATACTCTTCCCCTTTCCTTAACCCCCTGTGGCTTAATTTTGCCATGGTACTCCACCCCTGTTACCCTGTTGGTTCACCCCAGTTCCTATTTACCCCTTTGCACCACTTCTCTTTATCCCTATTGGCCTTTGACCCTCAGATCTGCCCCTTTTGTCTTGTATATAACCCTGTGCCCTTGGCCTGATCCTGGTTCTTGTTCCTGATCCCATTCGACGCTGTCCTTGTCCTTGATCCCGTTCGAGGCTGTTCTCATCCCTGATCCCATTTGAAGCTGTTCTTGTCTCTGACGTCCCTGGATCCCTTTGCTATTCCTGTTTGTGTCCCTGAATAAACAGTCTTTAGATATCCAAAGGAGAACCTGTCCCTGTATCTTCAGTGCCATTTCAGTCCTGTGCTCTGGGCTCAGAGATGCCGAGTCGCTCTCTAGGCCCGTGTTTTAAACTTACAGTTTGTTTTAACAAGTCACAATACTGCAGTTGCTCCTGGGTAACTGTTCTGGATTTTTGTTTGATGGCTGAATTATGTTTTAATTCTTTGGAGCAGTGGAAATTATTAAACAAATTTTTAAAAAGCAATCAATCACCTAATAATGCTCTGTAAATGCTACAGCCAATGAAATTACTGCAGCGTGGAACAGCTTATATAGTTCCAGAGCATTTGTGTAACTTAATATTCACAGTACTATTTGCAGATGGTCTTAAATAGGTTGTTTCCAGTTGTGGTTTTGAAGGACCTTTAGAGGAACTAAGTAAATGTTGGAGCACTGCAGTGCCTTATATCCATGAAGAAAACTTTTTGTTTGGGCTGTATGACAGGTAATTTGGTAAAAGGCATACTATAAGCATATCACTTTTCATTGTCACATTAATGTAACTGGGTTTTTTATGACTCTTCTTTTTAATTAAATCTTCTTGCAGTGCATAGTCTAGTGCAGAGAAGAAAATATTCAAGTAGATGTAATCTTTTTTTCTTCTAGGAGTGAAGGATGCCTTACAATCCATTTATATGCAAATAGGCACAGGGCTTACTGGTTTTGCCATCAGCTAGTCCTAGGAGTAGTAAAATGTAATTAAAAGACTATTCATATTGAAATATCCATTGTTTTATCTTTCTTTCCCCTCCTCCCCATTCCCTGTTACAAATTCCAGGTCCTTTCTTGCTGCAGTGCTATCAGGTTGGGAGCCAGCCTAGCACAGCCATGTTTCACAGTGAAGAAAATGGGTCAAAAGGCATGGATCCCTTGGTGCTTATTGATGCCATAGCAATCTGCATGGCATATGAGGAGAAGGAGCTCTGCAAAATAGGAGAGGTGGCCCTAGCAGTGATATTTGATGTTGCGAGCATCATCTTGGGTTCAAAGGAAAGGGTAAGATTTTTAAAAATTGTGTTGAAATGATTGAGTTTCAGCCAATGTAATTTTGCTTCTAAACTTTTGGAAGCTACCAGTAAGCTGAGAAAAGGAAACTGATCCATTTCTTTGTTTCCAGGCTTGTCAGCTTCCCTTGTTTTCATACATTGTGGAACGTTTATGTGCTTGCTGTTACGAACAAGCTTGGTATGCTAAACTAGGAGGTGTTGTGTCCATTAAATTTCTTATGGAACGACTGCCACTGATTTGGGTCCTCCAGAACCAACAGACTTTCCTGAAGGCACTTCTCTTCGTTATGATGGACCTAACTGGAGAGGTATGTAATGAATGAATTTTATCAAATTGTGTGGGGAAAATTTCTGGCCTTAAATTCACACAGATCGAACTCTTAGTAAGCTTGATTTTGCTGAACTTCAGAATGCATTTTGCCTGCAAGTGTTAGTAGTGAGTTCTAGTCATTTTATCTCAAACCAAGATCTGAAGTTAGGAATGAGGTCAGATTTTTCCACACAACTTTGCTGAAGTTTTTGAGATTACACTTGCTGCTTTCAGAGTAGAAATGTACAGGCCACATGTAGATCACAAAAGAACACAGATTCACTGTCACTTACCACAGAATCACTAATCTTAGTTGGAAATCAAAATCACAGGATTCATCAAAATCAAATTCTAAATTGATGAGAAATGATTTGTGATCTTTGTTCTGTACTTAGCTGATAAAAATGATCTCTGATGCCTCAGGTTTCCAATGGAGCAGTCGCCATGGCAAAGACCACATTAGAACAGCTCCTGATTAGATGTGCAACTCCTTTAAAAGATGAAGAAAAAACAGAAGAAATCCTTGCAGCACAGGAAAAGTCTTTCCATCATGTCACACACGACCTCGTCCGAGAAGTGACCTCTCCGAACTCCACTGTGAGAAAACAAGCCATGCATTCCTTGCAGGTGCTTGCACAGGTCACTGGCAAAAGTGTCACAGTCATCATGGAGCCACATAAAGAGGTAAGCAGAAATATTTACTGAACTGGAGCCTGAAGTTGTTTTCCAGTTTGAATTTGCAGAAATGCTTTTCTTAGTACAATTTGCCAGACTAGTGAATTAAGTTGGTAGTGCTTTGATAGCGTGTGTTTCTTATCTGCTAAGTTTTGTTGTTCAAACATGCACAGTGGCTGGAGCATTACAGAGATTTATGCAGGCAGGCTCTGCCTGACTCTTGGCCAGTGTTTATAGAGTCTTCAGATTGATTTACTTCCTTAAATTATGGGCTGCTCATCCTGCCACCAATCAGACATAGGCTAGGCCATATAGACACTACATTTTGACACTCAGTTTTGTTATTCTCTAAATATGTGGCATTATTGCTATGCCTTTCCCTATCCAGAAGGAGACTATAAAGTTCAAAGCTGGTTGAAATAACTTTTGGCTAGATACTCCTTAAAGCTGATATTTTTCAGTCTTTTGGAAGATAATTGAATGCACATAAGTCTTAAGGGCCTTGACAGTGTTCCAGATTATGCTGAGAAGCTCCCTAATTGATATCTTACTTTGCTAAAGATGTTAAATGAGTGAAGTGAGAAGTTGGTGTAATGGAAAAAAGTTACACGAACCTTTTTGGTATTTTGATGTTTTAGGAGCTTAAAATATTCTTGTTTCTTGAGTGTTTGAAATGCTTCAGTCTATGAATTTCTTTGTTGTTCATGATGTTGTGTGAAGTTATTAAAGATCATAGATCTGTTCACAGAGAATATGTATTAATTTCAGCTACTACACTGTTTTGCAAACTGACTGTGAATCAAAGTAATTCAGAGAATTACTTTTCCTCTTGCTTAATTACTTCTCAAGACACATCTGGAGCCACAATAGAAAATGGATAAAAACCTCCAGCCATGACTAATGGTGTCTTCTCTGTGGCTGGGTGTGTGGGGTCACCTCAATAGCTGCTAATTCAGTAATCTAAATTACATCATGTAGGTTCTCCAGGACATGGTTCCTCCTAAGAAACATTTGCTTCGGCACCAACCTGCAAACGCCCAGATTGGCCTGATGGAGGGAAATACATTCTGTACAACCCTGCAGCCCCGATTGTTTACAATGGATCTGAATGTTGTGGAGCACAAGGTTTTCTACACAGAGGTACTTCCTTTTTCTGTTCTCATCTTTGAATGTAGATGCTTCTGTATGATAGCGTTAGTACTTTCATTGTTAAAAATACATTTCTTCCTTTGTGCATTTTAAACTTTCACTGAAATGTAAGAATTTCCCTTTTGAAACGTCAAGTGAAGTCTGCTTTGCCTGCAGCAGTCAATGCAGAAGTTCCTCTGGTTTTGAGTTAAGAAAAAACCAAAGTGCTGTAGATAATATTGTAGTAGCAATATTAAAACAATTGTTTATTTTTTTCCTAGTTACTGAATTTGTGTGAGGCTGAAGATGCTGCCCTAATGAAACTACCTTGCTACAAAAGTCTTCCATCACTTGTACCTCTTCGAATTGCAGCCTTAAGTAAGTAAAACCTCCTAAACAAGGCTTGGTGCAGTTAAATGTCCTTGTGAGCAATGGGCAGTCTGTTTCCTGAGATCAGCAGAAAACCTGAGCTCTGGAAGACTGATGACTGCTCTCCTGAGGTTACAGTTTAATGGAGAGAATAATGGGAAAGTATTGCTGCCTCCTTAATGACTAGAATTCAGTTTTCTGAAAAGAACCCAAAATATTTTAAGATTAATTATGTTAATTATGTTACAAAGCATAGGAAAACTATAGAATGTTAATAGAATTCTCATTCTTTTACTATTTAATGATGCCTGTTGATTTTGGCAATGCATAGAGTGTTTTAGCTGTCTGCAATTTGAGAAAAAGAAACTATAAGAGAAGTGGTGTAGAATTGGGGTTTATTTTCTCCTCTCCTTTGAAATTCAGTTAACAAAGAGAACAAATTTACTTTGATATTTGCAGATGCTCTAGCTGCCTGCAATTACTTGCCTCAGTCAAGAGAGAAAATCATTGCTGCACTTTTCAAGGCACTGAATTCAACAAATAACGAGCTGCAGGAGGCAGGAGAAGCGTGCATGAGAAAGGTGACTGTATTAAAACAACATTCCTTTTGAGGCCATTGTTCTCTCTGCTTTACTTCCTTGGTACAAGACTTCTTGGGGAAGTTCTCTACAGGAAATATTGTTGCTCTGTTCAGTTTTTGTTAGTGATGCTGATAAAAGTTGGTGTCAGATGTGTTTGTTTGGGATTTCAACTTGGCCATAAAGAATTAATCCAGGTTGCAATTGAGAATTATGAGCTCTTGGATAAGGACTGTGGTAAATCTTTCAGTCTTTCAGTCTTTCAGTCTTTCAGTCTTTCAGTCTTTCAGTCTTTCAGTCTTTCTGTCTTTCTGTCTTTCTGTCTTTCTGTCTTTCTGTCTTTCTGTCTTTCTGTCTTTCTGTCTTTCTGTCCAGTCTTTCCCTCTTTCTTTTAGTCTGGTCTTTGTAAATGAGTCTTCTTTTCTAAATAGCATCAGTCCTTCTCAGCTGTTCTGCAAATGCACAGGCTTGTCTCTATTGTAAAAGCCCTTCCCATGTTTTGTCTGTGTTCCTAAAAGAAGTGGTGGAGATCCCAAAGCTGGTTTTGGAAAAGTAAAGCAGGACAGGAGAGTTAGACTCTGCATCACAGTGTGATGGTTACCTTGAGGAGCAGGACCCCGGCTGTCCTGTTTGAGGTCAGAGTTAGTGCCCTTGCCTGACACTGCCCTGTCTGTCCTGTGGATGCTACATTATCATATCTAAAGGAAGGACAGGGAAAGGATATTCTTTCATTGTGATTTGTTGTTCAATAGCTGTGCCTAATTCTGATTCAGCAAGATTTTAATCCCATTCTTCTAAATGAAAAAGAAAAAGCTAATGAAATTACTTACAGCCTTTTTGTAATGCTGTGTAGATGGGCTGACATGGAACAGAGAATATAACTGCAGGAATACTGGTGGTTTGCATTTGTTTGTGCCATTGGCTGGCCAGAGGTTGTGTGTCTTTTCATGTCACTGTGGTCATGAGAGGGAATGTACTTACTATTTATGGCTTGTTAACAACACAGTTGGGTTTAGAGGTAGCAAATAAGGGTTGTTCTGACCTATACATCAGGTTTGTCTGATTGTTTTGTTTTTTTTTCCTGTGATAAACACATGCCCACAGGATATTTGGTTATGACAGGAATATTCTCTCTGACTGCTTGCAGCCAGGCTCTTTTGACCTTTCCTGTTGCTCAGGATGCATGCAGGTTATAACACAGAAATTTGCTCTACTGCCTTCAGCCAGATTCACAGGGAGTTCTTAATATAGGGTGTAAGTAGTTTGTTCATAGCTGTGTATTTAATTTATAGCTGTAGCAGTTTTTCAGTCTGTCTGTAATTACAATCTCCTACTTGATTATTTTATGGAATGTCCTACTGTGTGTCAGAAATACCTCAGTGCTTCCCAAATCCATCTTGTCACTGTGTGTATTTCCAGCACTAGATGTTGTTTGAACTATGGCGTTCTGAAGGAGCAAAATAAAAGAAGAAAAATCAAGTCAGCTGAATCTGTTTTAAGAAAAATGCTTGCACAAAAGTCACATCCCTCTTCACCTGTATCTTAATTGTGCACTCTCTTACAGTTCTTGGAGGGAGCTACCATAGAGGTTGATCAAATTCATACCCACATGAGACCATTGCTGATGATGTTGGGAGACTATCGGAGCCTGACCCTCAATGTTGTGAATCGTCTGACATCAGTCACTAGACTTTTCCCCAACTCTTTCAATGATAAATTCTGTGATCAGATGATGGTAAGCCCATCTGAGTTTCTATTTTAGCTCTTCCAGAGGAAATTTTCTTCTAGCTACTATTTTTGTTGGTGAAAAATCCAAGAAGTTCAGTAGTGACTCAATGTATGTGTTGGAAGGAAAGGATTTTTGTTTCACAATTAATGTCTTTAAACATTTTGAGTAATTTCTAAAGGGCTTCTAAATAAAAAAAATTAATTTTTAGTGAAGACATAACTACTTATGCTAAGGTTTGGGCAAATTTATGTCTAAGCAAAGTGCCACCAGCACCTTTAACAATTTTACTTCCCAATGCACTAAATCTGTTTTGCTGCTTTCTTGAGTTATAAAATTTTGGGAGGTATTGCTCTGTTTATTTGCTGTGTTTAAACTGAATATGGGAATCCTTTATCCCCTTGGCATGAATATTTAAATATTTAAATGCATGCACATCAAGCAAGTCATCAAGGAAGTGTAAGACTATCAGACTTAAGTTTTTTGTGTATCTATATATATATATATGTACTTATAATCCTTGCTTTCTTGAATATGGAGAGGACTTCTAGCAACAGTGAACTTTTCAACTTGAGGGAATGAAAATAACTGATAATTCTTCCCTTTGTTTCCTTCAAAGAATTATTTCTGCCTCTACATTGTCTCTTGTAGCATATGCTAAAATGGAACAGTCTAATTACAAGAATAATACTAAATATCCTTTCTTTATAGCAACACCTGCGTAAATGGATGGAAGTTGTAGTTATTACACACAAAGGTGGACAAAGGAGTGATGGAAATGTAAGTTAATGAATGCTTTTATGTGAAAAGAGAAGAAATAAATAGTATTAATGTTTTGGAATGAAAGAACTCATTCAGTTGTAAATGCTGCCATAACTGATTACACACTGATGCTTTGTTACAAGCTAACAGACTTGTTGAATTGAATATAGAATATTGAATATCTGTTAGAAGTCTCAGTAAGAGGAGCTTCTTATCTGCTGACAATGGTTACTTTAAAGACTGTTTTAAGTTAGTGTGGGGACAGCTCAAGCATTTGTATTTCTCTTCCCCCTCAGGATTTTCTGCTCAGAAATCTGTTCTTCACTGAAACAGCTGATGAGCTCAGCAGCATAATCCCCCTTTTTTCATTAATATGTTTGATGTTCATAACATAGCCTGTTGAAAATTATACATAATGATAACATAATCCCAGCTAATTTAAAATTTAATTTATTAAAACCAAGGTCAATATTTACTTGTTGGGATCACATTAAAATCACTCTCCCAGTGAAACTAATGGCTTCAGTGTTGAAGCATGGGAAGCTGATCAGTTCTCTTATAAATGGGAAACTGTGCAGTGTAATGTCAGTGTGTGCTCCTACCAATACTGATGGGAATTCCTGCTTCAGTGCAGTTTCCTGTACATTACCAGAAGTCCCATAATTCTATTAATGTTTTACTAAATGCTTTTATTAAGTGTTCAGATTCATGATTGCACCTAAGAAAAATTGCAGGGAATTCTATTAATATCTTTGTTTTTCAAATTAGAATGAAATTACATTGGCTTTTTATTTCCCTCAAAACATGGAAATAGCTTAATGGCTTTTTATTTCTCTTGCCTGTTATTGCAAAGAGAGCTTTTAGTCTGAATTTGGTCATTGCTTTATATTAGACCTAGGTGTTCTCTAATGAAGTAGCATAAGATTGTTTCTTATGTTTTAACTAAAACACTGTGCTTTCTTCAGTTAACCTCATTTTATTCATGTCAGAGTGGTTCTAAGGCCTTCATATACTTTTGGGATTCACTTTTCCTCAAATTTTGTGATGATTACGGAGATCTTGCAGATCTTTTTTAAAGCAATAGTGTTTTAAACCACAATGTGGCACCTCCAGACCAGTTTTTATTTGTCACTAAGCCATGTTTAGTTGGGAATTCCCCTGCTTTTAATGTTTTTTGTTGATGTTTTCTGTGTAATTATGTGTTTAGAGATATATGTTGAGTGGGGGATGCACACCAGACACTTGAGGAAGAATCTACTGTTGCATCTTGAGGGAGGAGTCTGGAAACATTTCAAGTAGAATTGTGTCAATGCAAAGCTGATTGAATGTTACTTTTCCACTTCCTAGTTGTTGCTCCTGCAGTTTCCTTAAAAATAAAAACTCTAGGAAACTGCAGGAGGACACAGCTTGGTCTTTGTACAATTGCTGTGGTAGGCTGTGTTTGTGTGTCTGTATGTGCATTGTGCTGTTGAAAAACTGTCTTCTGAATGTAGGAAAACACGGATGGTGAAAGTGGTGGTCAGTTATTGTAGCTGGCATTTCACTTTCTGTCCTTTCTTCATGATCCTAGTGAGATTCCAGCATCTGAGACACTCATTATAAGCAGTGTTGGGGAGTAGGTTGGATCATCCAGACTGTGTGGTTAAGTGGAGGAGGTGGTGAGCACTCAGTGGAGAGCAGAATTGACCAGGACAGCCTGGTGTTCCCTGCCTGAACTGGTGCTGTTCCAAGCATTTCATCCTTTCCCAGCAGCACAGGGTGAAGGTGCCATTTGAGGATGGTGTGATGGTGTCAGGCACTTCTCCAGCATAGTGCAGGTAGTGGCTGTCAGCAAGGCCTCTTAGTTACAAGAGTTACAAGGTCTGTGGGGTGAATTTTCATATGTAAATGGTAACTGCAGACAAACTGAGAGCTTAGTTAGAAATGCTGCATCATGATGACTATTGTAAAGATCCACGCTGGTGCCAGAATAACTAAGCCTTGTTCACCTAAATAATTTATGACAGTCCTGCTGTGATCCTGAGCTGTGATCTGGCTGTTTAGAGAAATGAACAAATTAAAACATGATATATTAAGCAGTGATTAAAATCTAATGTGTTGGTCCAGGGAATAAAATATTTGATTTAAATCTTTCTTCCTCTCTTCCCTGCCTCTCCAAGGAAAGGCATGGGGTATCAGGTCATGTCTGGTAATTGAAAGAATGAGTTTTGAGTAGATGGTTGCCTCGAGCTGTCCCTGCTGTGAGAGGGTGGAAATTTCCATGGTGGAGATTCTGCATTACAGCCTAGGAGGACTTTATAGCTCCAGAGGACTTCATAGCTTGGTAGCTCAAGTACTGAAAGTGGTTTTGTAATAGATGCTGGCCAGATTTGTCTCCAAAAATGCTAAAAGGATGTTTCCCCTGATTTAATCATCTCTATTATCATTTTGTTCAGTATAAATATTTGAGAAGCTATGTCTGATCAATGTAAGAGTAGAAAAAAGGATGCTTTTCGTCCTACTTCTTTGGAGGGCAATTTGGAGCATGTGAGATGCTCATTGTCTCCATTCCTTCTGTTTGAGATGAGGAAGTAACTGAGCTGAAGTCAGACTGCAGCCTGAAGAACAGCATGTGCTGATTTGTACATTTATTTGATTTTTTTTTGGGCTTTTTCCTTTCTTACTGTGACTTACGTTTTGGTTCAGCCTGCCACGGAAGGCGTAGAGGTGGGAAACTCAGTGGAGGCACCAGGAACTCTTTTTGTTGTCATGGTTTCTTTTGTTGTTCTTATTTTGTTCGGTTTTATTTTTCCTTTTAATTTGTGGTTTGTTAGTTTTATCGTTGTGTTTTGGGCACAGTGCATTGTGCCTTTGAGTGCAGTGCTGTGAATTGTCTTCTGTTTGTCTGTGGCAGAGCTGTTTTGATCACGTTGCTGTTAAGGATGTTGAGCATGTTTGTACCAGGAAGAGCAGGATTTTTAGTTTCTGTGAGAGCATAAGTGGTTTCAAAAGGTTTTTATGTATTCTCAGCCCTGCACTTCAGTCCTTGAGAGGAGTCTTGTGGGGTCTGTCTGCACAGATCAGGTTAAAGGAATGGAGCCTAATGCTTTGTGTTTAAATTCAGTTGAGAAAATGCAATGCACTTCATAAAATAATTTTGGATACTACATGCTGGAACTTGGTTTTAGAGAGATGGTGAGAGTGGATTTGTTGTTTTGTTTCTTCCTTTCCCTTTTCTTTCTGAAGGAAATCTACACTGTAGCTAACTGACATACAGTCTCTATATAAATCTCACAATGAAAAAAAATGCAGAATTATTTTGGACTCCTGGAGAATTTAATATCTATTGAGGGAACAGAGCTGACTTTATGATAACCAGCTGTTTGGGAGATGAGCTGAACAGTGCTGTGAGAAAGCTGAATATCTCTTTCTTCATGTGCAGTCTGGGGGTGTATAGGAGAAATGGTTTAGGGGGGAAGGTCTGGCTGTCTGATGCATGACCCACTTGGTGTAGAGCAGTGAGCACTCTGTAACTCCCCTATCAGCAGTATCATTACAGTGTTTAGCTCTTACCTGTAAAACACCACTCTACTGGCAAGGAAAATAAAATTTAAACCATGATATTACCAGAGGGGGAAGGGCAGACTTTCACAAGTACAAATTTTTCATGCATTATGGTAAGTAGATGCTGTGTGTATGTTAACCCTTTGCGTTTGGCTGCTGGCTATGCTAATACAGGGGGAAAAAAGAAAAGTAAGATGTGTGATATTGTTTTTATACATTTTTATACAGCCAGTAATACTTAATTTAATTGTGTTTCTTTTTACCTGTAGGAAATGAAGATTTGTTCAGCAATTATAAATTTATTCCATCTGATCCCAGCTGCCCCACAGACTCTGGTTAAACCTCTCCTGGAGGTTGTTATGAAAACAGAACGAGCAATGTTAATCGAGGTAAAAGTGGAACTTAACATTGCTGAAATTTTTGCTTTATAGTCTTCTTAAATATTAATATATGATAACTATAATATTTTAAATATGGTGTGAGAACATTTGATGTAATAAATATGCACTTCAAGCCTTTAGGAGGTATTAAATTTGTCTTACACCCTTAGAAGTGAAGTTTAGAAAGTGTCAATAAATTCCCATCATGCATGTTCTGAACACTTTGTATCTGCATAAATGCCAAGTCAAATGCATTTTTCTGAGTGGTAGTAAATTAGTCGGAAATACTCTATAGTCTGCATTTTTAATTTAAGGTTTATGAATTTTTCAGGCTGGCAGTCCATTCAGGGAACCACTGATAAAGTTTTTGACACGTCATCCATCCCAGACTGTGGAGCTGTTCATGATGGAAGCCACTTTAAATGATCCACAGTGGAGCAGAATGTTTATGGTAAGCTGTGTGGGGAGAGGAGCAGGAAAAAACCCTCAACTTGACAAATCTGATGAACAAAAAGGTTTCATCTTTTGCATCATTTTTTCCTATATGACCTTGTAGTCCTTTATCATGGTCTTAATCTTGACTGCAGGGTTCCTGTTCCTGGTTGTGTATTTGTTTGTCCTGAAGGGTTGATTTTTATACCTTCCCAGATCATGTAAGCCTATTACTGAAGTGTAGATGTTATTTTTATATACATGAAATACAACCTCTGCAACTTTACTGTGGACTATAAAAGCTGCAGGATGATATAGTCGCCCGGTATTTTGGCTTTTAAAGGTTATTAAAATTATTTCTTCCCCTTTTTGCAGAGTTTCTTGAAACATAAAGATGCCAAACCTCTGCGGGATGTACTGGCAGCTAATCCCAACCGATTTATCACCCTGCTGCTGCCCGTGGGCGCCCAGGCAGCCGTGAGACCTGGCTCCCCCAGCACCACCACCATGCGTCTCGACCTGCAGTTCCAGGCTATCAAGGTGTTCATTTATCCTTGTTTGTCTCTGCACTGGAGAGCTGAAACCCCTTCAGCTACAAGCCTCTTACATCCAGGCTTTCAGTATGTGTGTGTGTGTGTGTTACAGCTTGTAGAAAACCACTTGTGAAAAGTGTGGAGTGTTTGTAGTCAGAGCTGCTCTGCGAAGGGCAAAGAGACTCAAATTAACTATGCTTTTTTTGTCCAGTAGGATACAAGAGAAAAGCGTGACAGCAGAAAAAGAAATTTATTTTTCTTAATCTAAACTATTGTGTTTCACTCTTTTGTGTTGCTGTTGAATATTTTAGAACCCTTAATTGACCTTAAACAAGCGCTTGTATATCATTGTTTCTCCTGACAGATCTCTTGTGTGTTGACTGTGCATTTGTCTTGTTTTGCTTTGGACAGATCATAAGTATTATTGTTAAGAATGATGAATGTTGGTTAGCAAATCAGCACTCCTTGGTGAATCAGCTGAAACGTGTATGGGTGAGTGAAGCTTTTCAGGAGAGACATAGGAAGGAGAATATGGCTGCAACAAACTGGAAGGAGCCCAAGCTGTTGGCCTATTGCTTACTGAATTACTGCAAGTACGTAAAAATCTTTATTTCCTAGACCCTGCATGTATTTTTTTAATTCTAGTTTTGAAAATACTGTAAAGGTATATAGGGCTACTAAAAATGGTTTGCAGTTATTGAAGAGAAAGTGTAATATATTTCATAATACTGCCTTTAGCTCTAAAACCATGCCTGTGGTACTGACTGCTTTTCTCTGCTCCTTTAAAAGATTAGTTTCATCAGCATAGCAGTTTGTGTGTTTTTTTCACAGAAGCTTTGTATTTTATGTGTTTTCACAGAAGGAATTATGGTGATATAGAGTTACTCTTCCAGTTGCTTCGAGCTTTTACGGGTCGATTTCTCTGCAATATGACTTTCTTAAAGGAATATATGGAAGAAGAGATCCCCAAAAACTACAGTATTCCCCAAAAACGGGCTTTGTTCTTCCGCTTTGTAGACTTGAACGACCCAAACTTTGGAGATGAGCTCAAAGCCAAGGTAACTAAAGCAATTAAATCAAAGAAGGCTGGTATTTAGGTTTAATTTTCTTCTTGGGAACTAGGGCAACAAAACTCCCTTACTTAAATGTCAACGAGTTTGATAATTGGCAGAGTCATTTAGGTGAAAATATCATACCTGAAGAAGAGCGATAATAGACAGAGACAGCAATTCATCTTGTGTTCAATGCTGACTGCCTTAGTTTACACTTTCTAAGAATCCATGCCCTTGGAAGGAAGGAAGAGGGGGAAAAAATCAGTGTGTATCTTTTTCCTCAGGCTTTATTTATAGTTTCCTTTTGTAATTCCAGTGAGTGTTTACAACAGGCAGGTTTGCATGTGGGAGTACTTGAATGTTGGCTGCCATTAGAAGAACATAATAGTACAGTAACACTTGCTTTGTTTATATTCTGTAGGTGCTGCAACATATCCTGAATCCTGCTTTCTTGTACAGTTTTGAAAAAGGAGAAGGTGAACAGCTGTTAGGCCCCCCAAACCCAGAAGGAGACAATCCAGAAAGCATCACTAGCGTTTTTATAACAAAGGTAACAATCTTTGTTTACATTGAAGTGTGTGAAAATTAAAACAAAAAGTTGTTCCTCTCATTTGACTTTTCATCCTGATTTGCATTAGTTGTTCTGTTCTGAATATTATGGTCTGTTATGTCAAAATGCTTCATAATGTTGAATGTGAGTTCCATCAGTCATCAGTAGGATGGGACTACATTTTTCTGTTTATGCTGTTTTCAGAACTGGAATGTGTCTTTAGAAATGGGCCTTACTTGGCTGTAATCCCAGTCTTTTTTCTAAGGAAAGCTTTCCATGACCCACCATCAGTGTCTTTGTAATTCACTGCTATTTCATGGAACCAGTCAGCAGTTATAAAATAAATGTTGTTGAAGATGAGGGTTGGGGTTTTTTATTTATTTCTTTTTATAGGTTAGCAGTTTGGGAGTTCCCAGTTGTGCTCATTATTTAAAGATTCACACTTCAGGAGGTTGTTTTGTGGGTACTAAACTGAGTCAACAAAGTAATTACAAATTCTTAGTCTTCTTAAAAACCGCTCAAAAAGCAAAAAAATTTGAGACTTTGCCTTTATAATAGCAAAAGTTGTTTTTTTGGTCAGCTTCATTCTCTCCTCTTTGATCATGCCTGGAACTAGGTGCTTGATCCAGAAAAGCAGGCTGATATGCTGGATTCTCTGAGGATCTATCTGCTGCAGTTTGCCACGCTGCTGGTGGAGCATGCCCCCCACCACATCCACGACAACAACAAGAACAGGAACAGCAAACTGCGGCGCCTGATGACCTTTGCCTGGCCTTGCCTCCTGTCCAAGGCCTGCGTGGACCCAGCCTGCAAGTACAGTGGCCACCTGCTCTTGGCACACATCATTGCCAAGTTTGCCATTCACAAGAAGATTGTTCTGCAGGTATTGACCAATGGGCTTGTGTTAAGTTCCACAGAGCGCTTCCTTTTATTTTAAGATTCAGAGAAGGAGCTGCACAGTGGTTTTGAATGCTGAGTAAAAATGAAACACCACAAACAAATGCAGAAGCAGCAGGCCAAATGTTTAATACGGATTTATTTGGGAATAAGGGAGTATAGAAAGAACTGTGAAGACACATGAAAGCAGGAAGGGTAAGACAAGTAGACTTTTTGGTTGAATTAGCAAAATTGGGAATGTTTTTTCATTTGAGAGACACACACTTCAGTTGAGACACAATGTAGGGACCAAGGGAATACTTCAAATTGGACAGTGGAGAGGGAGGAAGAAAAGGGAATGTAAAGGAAACAGAAGTACATGCTCTGTGCTTCTGCTGCTGATAAAAATATCATGATATTTTTAACAAATTATGGGCCTTTAGAGAAATATTTTGTGTTTTTTAGAAAACATGTGTTGTAGTTTCCCTTTCTTTATAAATGTTTTGTTTTTGTAAGTACATACAGTATTAATGTTGATGAGAAACTCTGCTCTTCAGGTTTTTCACAGCCTTCTCAAAGCTCATGCAATGGAGGCCAGGGCTATTGTCAGGCAGGCCATGGCTATCCTGACTCCAGCTGTGCCTGCTCGAATGGAGGATGGACACCAGATGCTCACTCACTGGACACGAAAAATCATTGTGGAAGAGGGCCATACAGTGCCCCAGCTAGTACATATTTTGCACCTGATAGTACAACATTTCAAGGTACTTGTACATTGTTCTGGTACTTACTGTATCTCCTGTATCAAGGAAGTAAACAGTTTGATTAGAAAAACAGCATAATCTGATTTAGATGGTTTAGCTTCAAAATGTATCATTTGTCTGTAAAGATACTTACCTATAACTCAATATAACTGTTTAATAGCAATTAATTTATTAAGTTCTATCATGATTGAAGTTAGAACGCCAAATGTCAGGTTAGAGTCTGCAAGATGAATTCATTGCACGTGCATTAGCAGTGTTCTTTAACAGGCCTGTGAAGATTCTGTAAGAGTTCTTTAAAAAAGGGCAGAACCATATTCTTTGCCATCCTTCAGTAATCCTTGTTTGTTTGATTTTATGTTTTCTGTGGGATTAACTAGATCACTTTTATCTCCAGCCAGTGTATGTTGGGGAACATTAAACAAATGGGGGAATGGTGCAGAATGTCAACATAGGATCATTTTTGAAAACATATATTAAAATGCAATCCAAAGGGACAGCTAATGCACATTTTTCAGGAACTGATGCCTTGACAATTTTTGAAAAAATATCTGAGTGTGTTCAAATGTGAGTTGAAGCTCTTTTAAAGGCTTGGAAATGGGATGATTGGTCCTTGAGAAAACCCGTGAATCTTAAAAAGAGCATGTTTATTTGAGAGCATGAAATCAGTAGTCACTGCTGAAAGTTGTAGCCAAAATACCATTTTCAATGCACTGATTACTTTTCCATCTTGCAAAATCTGAAGTGGTACAGGTTTAGCAACTTTGGGATTGATGACTGTTTTACAATTTTGCTTTATTTCAGCTTTGTAGGTTTTGTGTAGAATGTTATTGGTTGATGACTAACATTTCTGTGAAACCATTTTTTCAGGTTTATTATCCTGTGAGACATCACTTAGTTCAGCATATGGTTAGTGCCATGCAGAGACTGGGCTTCACTCCCAGTGTTACAATAGAGCAAAGAAAATTAGCTGTGGATCTTGCTGAAGTTGTTATTAAATGGGAATTGCAAAGAATCAAAGACCAGCAGGTAGGAAATCAAAATAAATGGGTAAAGATTGAACTGTTCCACAGTTTAATGTACTTCTTTTAACGTGCACATTGCTGATATTTCAGCCAGATTCAGATATGGACTCAAGTGCAAGTGGAGAAGGAGCAAGTTCTGCCTCATCTGCTGTTAAAAGAGGATTGTCTGTGGATTCTGGCCAAGAAGTAAAACGATTCAGGACAGCTACAGGAGCAATAAGCGCTGTAAGAGAAAACCAGGATCTGTTCAGAGACTCTAAGTAGTATAATTGTTTTTTCCACATGACTCCAAACGCCCTAAATGGAAGGTTTTAGCTTTAGCAAGTGTTTTAAATCTGTTGTTGTTGTTTTCCTCCTCCAGCCTCGCTGATGGCTTTTGTGTTTTGTGTGCACGCAGGTGTTTGGCCGGAGCCAGTCCTTGCCGGGAGCTGATGCCCTCCTTGCCAAGCCCATTGACAAGCAGCACACAGACACCGTTGTGAATTTCCTGATTAGAATTGCTTGCCAGGTACTGTGCTTATTCTGATGTGCAAATGCCAGCGTGGAGTAGCAGCCAAACCCATAAAGCCCTCTTTTCACACAGGTCCTTTTAGGGTTGGATTATTCTAGTGTTTCTATACTTTGTTATCATGATTAATTTGCATATTTGGGTGATGCTGCAATGTATGCTTGTTCTATTGCCTAGGTTAAATGACAAGAATACTTTATCCCAAAATATTTAGAGAATTTTATAGGGAATGACTGATCTAGGGGTAATGATTGCAGTTTTATTTTCAAACTCCTATACAGGGAATTACTTTCCTGCAGCATGTAGACCTAAAGTTTTTCCCCAGATTTGGAGGGAGTTAACTTTTCTAGGATGGGGAAAATTATCTGGGTGTACCTTCAGGCTGACAAATTTTATGGCTTCCCCTCCTGCAGCAGACTCAGCTGGTAGGTGGCGTGGGATTTTATATCCCACAGTCCATTGCACAAAGTAGATGTGCTCTTAAGTATAAAGATGAATTGAGTAAAGAGCTGCACATGTTTATGGATACCTTGCAAACAGTAAAGATTAACCATCTTGAGTATGTTCAGAGTTGTAGTAATAGAGGATGGCATGAAACTTTTTAAAAAATACACCTTTAATGGGTGATTTGGGTTAATTAGCAAGCAATTTAGACACCAGTTCTGCTGTTTACTATTAGTTGTCAGCTTTTTACGCATTAAATACTCTGTGACTGTACGGATAAAACTACTTAAGCTCATCCATTTCAGAAATAAGAAATTACATGCTTGCATGGAATGCATAATAAATTAATGACTTGGTTCCAAAAGGGTGTCATTTTGATAACTCTGATTAATTGCTAGGTAAATGACAACTCCAACACTGCTGGATCCCCTGGGGAGTTGCTGTCTCGCCGCTGCGTCAACCTCCTGAAAACAGCTTTGAGGCCAGACATGTGGCCCAAGTCAGAACTGAAGTTGCAGTGGTTTGACAAGCTGCTCATGACTGTGGTAGGTAACATTCCTGTCCTGTAGGTCTTTAGGTTTCCCTGGCATGTGAGATGATAGGATACTATATCACGTCTAGATGTAGAGTTTTACAGTACTGACCTTTTCTTTGTAGTGAAATAAATAAGTTGTTTAGAGTGTGAATTGCATCGGTGGTTATAATTTATAGAGCTGCAGTACTTACTGCTTGGTGTGGTTTATTTATTTATTTATTTATTAGTAGGTTTTAACAGATTTGATCTGAGCTTAGTAATCTGTGTAATTCTTGTTTACCCCTACCCACTGCCTTTTTGTGTGCTTTCTCTTTAGGAACAGCCCAATCAGGCCAACTTTGCCAACATTTGCACTGGCTTAGAGGTCTTAAGTTTCCTGTTGACTGTGCTGCAGCCCCCTGCTATCCTGAGCAGCTTCAAGCCCCTCCAGAGAGGGGTGGCAGCCTGTATGACCTGTGGGAACACCAAGGTTTTGAGAGCTGTCCACAGTTTGCTGTCTCGCTTGATGGGAATTTTCCCCACAGAACCAAGTGAGTGGTGTTTTCTTTCTCCTTTTTTCCTTTATTGCTACATAACTTAAGTGGTTGGGGGTGGGATGAAGGCACTTTTTGGAATGTGCTAATACTCTGTTTTATGATTCCTGCATTTAATGGTCCATTTTAGCTTGCACTTTCAACCTCTGATTAAAAAAGGGAAAGCTGAAATAAGTAATCATGTGGAATACATCATTATCCATTGACATAAAAACTTAATAACCTGTGGCTGTCATAACTTTAGTTCAAGAAATGCGTGCTATAAATTTAATGTATTTTTGCAATTAGAATTTTTCAGCTTCAGAAGTGGAATTTTTTAGTTATCGAGCTTTGCTGTTTTGCTGAAATAAGGAAGGGAGATAAAGTGCAAAAAAGAAAGGCAGTAGTAATATGCTGTGTCTTAATAGAAGCTAATGTAGATAATCTTTTCTTGGAAAAAAGTAAATGAGTAATGTAACACTGCTCATCAAATTGAGTCACTCAGAAGTGGTACATTATTAGAAAGGACATACTGGTATAATAAAGAGGTTTATTTAAGTGAGGGATCTGCCTGTGTCACCGTAGACTGTTGACAATATAAGACTCCAGTGATGTTTTAGTGTCTGTACATTCGCAGTGTAACTGTTCTTTGCCTGTTCTGTGGGCAGTGTCCCCAAAACTAAACACACCTCTGAACTCTGCAGGTACCTCAAGTGTAGCTTCCAAGTACGAAGAGCTGGAGTGCCTTTATGCTGCAGTTGGGAAGGTGATTTATGAAGGACTGACTAATTACGAAAAAGCCACCAATGCCAACCCTTCCCAGCTCTTTGGTAGGTGTCCCACATCCCTGGCAGCCCTGTGGGAATGTGGCAGCCCCTGAGTGAGGAATGTCTTTGTCACCACCTTCCTTTTCCATAAGGAAATTACAATCTGATCTGATGCAGAGGAAGCTGTGGGAAGCATTTCAAGCTAACTTGAGAGAAGAGCTTGGGATGACATATCTGTGAAGAACGGGGATGGAGGGGGCTCATTGTGTTCTGTCTGCTCCCTGAGGTGACTTGGGAGCAATTTTTGGAGGTGGGGAGCTGTAGATCTGTCAGGTGGAAGCCTTTTGTATGCAAAGTGCATAGGAAAAAGGTGCAGTATTGATATTAGTCAAAAAATAAAGTAAAGGTTACTGTCATCTGCTTACATGGAAAAAAAGCAAATCCTGCAGGTCCTCTGAGATACAACAGAATAATTCAAGGAATCTGTGTAGAGTCTTATGTGTTCCTGCCTGTCTTTTTGATTTTTTTAAGCCTCGTTTATTAGCTGATTTAAATACTGTGCTAAGATTGATGTATTTATAGATCTTAAACTCAGTAATCAAGAAATTACAAAAATACTATTTCTTCTTGGGTGACAAAATCTGATTTTTTAGCATAGAACATTCTGAAGAGCTGAAATGGTTTTCTTTTCTTGTTTTTTTTGTACTTACTGAACTGCTAGACAACTCAGCTACATAATAGAATGACAAAGATATATTGGAATAATAGAGTTTGGCCCAGAACTGGTTGTGTTGGTAATACAGACCTGAAATTGTACAATGTTGGAAAACCTGCTGATTTAAATGGCAAATGTCCTTCACTGTTCTATTCTGTGAGCTGTGTAGATGGTTGTAATTTCACCTTGGGAATTGCCTATTTGTCAGATGTCTGGACGTGCTTTACATCAAACTAACCATGAAAGATGTTTCTTACATTTTGTCCAGAGCTCCCTTAAAAGCAGCACCACAATCAATCTGTCAGGAGGTGCATTTTGTAGTAATTCTGTGGCTCAGAGGCTGAGCTTTGTAGGCCAGATTTTGTGCCCATCTGATCAGAAAAAGAAATCAAAGCTTTGGCAGGAGCCATTCAATGACCAGAGCATGCTTCTGTAGATAAGCTGTGTAGATATGTTGAATTAGAAAGTTGCAGTAGATTTTTTAAGTAGGTATAATTTTACAGGATGTGTGTGTTTTAAGGGTGAAGTGGTCAATTTGAGTTAACTTCTTCAATCTACAGAAACTGGTTTATGGAGCTTTATCAAGTTTCTAGATTAGAAAACCAAATTTCTTAATTACTAAACCTGGGCCTATTAATTTAAAAGTTTTTCTACTTTTTTGCTACTAAAATAAGTGTGCAACATCAAGAGTAGTTACATTTTTTTACTGTCTCAGGGAAGTATTTGTTCTCAATCCTTTCTTCCTGTCCTTCTGTTTTCCACTTGCTGTTCATCACACACTTATACACAAAATTTTGAAATATTTTGATTAGTGCAAAAGTAACCTTTTAGACTTAGTCTAAGGACTAAAGCTGAGACTGAATTTTTTCTCCAAATCCCTCCATATTTCTGATGTTTGTAACCTGGGTAGTCCCATCCTTCTTTCATGGCATCTGTACCTTACTCAGGTCATGCCCAAGAGAAGTTTTAATTCCTGAAGCCTTGTTTTTATCTCTAGGGACTCTGATGATTCTGAAATCTGCATGCAGCAACAACCCCAGCTACATTGACAGGCTGATCTCAGTTTTCATGAGATCCCTGCAGAAGATGGTCAGGGAACACCTGAACCCACAGGCAACAGCAGGAACAGCAGAAGCAAGTACAGGTATTGCCTTACACAGTCTGTTAATGATTAGAAGTGTTATAAAGTATTAAAATATCTTCATCCCAAAGGAATTCAAATGACTTTGCAGGGTTTGTGTGCATTCTTACTTGTTGAAAAATACTTCAGCCTGAGTGAGTAGTATTACTAAAGTAGTGAGAGCTAAAAATGCACTTAAGAGTTTCAGTTACCTGCTTAATGTATGAATTTCAGTATTAGCCCAACCTTTCCAGTGAAACATTTGTTGAGCTGCAGCATTAATAGAAGTACTGAAATTCTTCAAGGCTTTAGAGTGTTGAGGGGCTGAATTTTTTTGATTGCTCTATGCTTTCACTTTTTTTACTCCTTCCTATTTTATAATATTGGAACAACTGTGTTTGAATTAACTTGTTGGAGCTGATGCTTTAGCTTTTAATCATAAAATAGCATCATTTTCAGTCAGTATAATTCTGTCTGTTGTCAAATGAATTAGGTCATGAGTCATTGAAAAAATCAGATGTTCTTGTAGAAGAAAATTCAGTGCTGGTAAGGGGCCCTGTAATTTACTAATGAATAAGCTACTGAAGTAAACACTTTGAAAGAATTGCTGCTGTTAGATTCCCAGCCCATACTTGAATTAGGTAAATGAGAACCTTGTAAATTTTATTAGCACTGAGAAACAATTGGAAAATTATTAAACTTCATAGATAAGCAAGTCAGGAAATTAGCTGAACAGAATTAGAGAATTAGCTGCATCATAGACAATTTGTTTCACAAAGTTAATTGTAGTTTTTCAGTATTAGGGGTCTGTAATACCTGTTACTAAAGATTTGCATAAAGGACAGACTTGGCTTTAGGATTTTGAATGGATTTGGTTTTGAAAGGAGTCATAGAATGGATTGGGTTAGAAGTAACCTTAAAGATCATTGAATTCCTGTTCCTTGCCATGGGCAGGGACACCTTCCACTGGACAGTTGCTAAAGCCCCATCCACCCTGGCCTTGGGTTCTGCCTTCCTTGTGTATCAATGTCAAATAGTAATTCTGAGCACATTATTTCTGGGGATTTATTTCCAGGCAATAGATGATGTTGCTGATATTTTTCAAATTACAGCATCTTATCTGGAAATCTTTTCCTGGGTGTTTCATAAGTGTATACACAACTCTAATCCTTTTTTTTTGCATCCATAGCAGGTACAAGTGAACTGGTAATGCTGAGTCTGGATCTTGTGAAAACTCGCCTGGCTGTGATGAGCATGGAAATGAGGAAAAATTTTATCCAAGCTATTCTAACATCTCTCATTGAAAAATCCACTGATGCCAAAATTCTTCGTGCAGTGGTAAAAATAGTGGAGGAGTGGGTGAAAAACAATTCCCCGATGGCAGCTAATCAGGTAAATTGGGTAGATGAAGTCATCATTGCTCTCAAATACTAAATAACTATGATTAGCCACTGTAATTCATCAGTTTTGACAGTGAGGTTTGTAATGATGTGTTAAATATGTTTAGATGCCCTTGATGATGTTTAGACTATTTTCATTCCCTGTGAAAATAGCTGCAGCTATTGATACTTGGCATTTTATAGGCTTATATTTGGTGTTTGATCTCAAATGCTGTTTTGTGGAGAACTTCCTTTGAAGTAAAAGTTTTAAAATATACTTCACATTAACCTGGATAGAAAGACTCTTCAGCAGGAAGATGACTAATGCTGGTATAAATTGTTACTCTGTAACATTTTGTGGCCTCCTCAATCTGCCATATTTTTGTTAAGAGTTGAGCTCTTTACAGTCTAGTGCTGTACAAAAGGACCTACATTTTATAATATACATCAGAATTTTTTAATCCCTGAACAACTTAAACTTATTTTTAGTCACAATTTTAAAATTCTCCGGCATATATTAGAAGGATGAATGTTTGAGCTATTTTTCTTTTTAAGAACTATGACCTACCAAGCTCTTTTTCAGTACTTTAGAAGTGAAGGAGCCATGTAAAGGATGGCTGAGTTGTAGTTTGAATGTGCTAGTTCTCTGCATGTTTTAAGATGAATTGACAAAATTAATCATGTCTTCTTTTACCACAGACACCTACTCTCCGGGAGAAGTCCATTTTACTGGTGAAAATGATGACTTACATTGAAAAGCGTTTTCCAGAAGACCTTGAATTAAATGCTCAGTTCTTAGACCTTGTTAACTACGTCTATAGGTAATTATAGCAATTAATCATTTATTGCAGCTTATTGGTTCATAATTTGTACCATATATGAACTTTATTACATGTCATCAATCTCTCTAGGTCCGAATTAAAGGATATTTTTATTTTTTTTTTTCTAAAATGCAAAATCAATTCACTTTACTGAAGACCACAGTGCGTATTTATGGAAGGCAATTTGAAACCAGAAATTCCTTAGTGAGGATTTTTACTTTTGGCACTGATAAAATACCTCCATCCCAGCTTCTTTCTTTCCCAAGATACCAAGGCACTCTCGTAGCTGACTGTATTCTCAACACTGTGGTTACAGCTAAGATCTGTCTTTTCACGTTCATTGGATATAAAGATTCTTTTTCCTTGAAACTTGATTGTAAATTAGACTTTCAGGAGAATTACTTTGCTAGGTAGACTTGATGATTTTGAATCACAATGAAATAATTAAAATAGTCACCTTCTCAACACATGCCAGGTATTTAATTGTGTGCTGCTGCTTCACATTATTTTGCAGTCACTTTGCTGCTATACTCTGCTGGTTCACTGTGCAAAACTTTAGTGTGCACAAAGCGCTCAGAAAATTTTATCAATTTGCCATTTCAAACACACTTACAAATGTGGCTCAGTGTTTCACAATTCTGATAAGATTTTATCCTGAAAGAGTATTTCTGCAGATAGTTCTGGGGCAGTTTTACAGCAAGCAGCAGTATTTTCTTTGCTGTTTCTCTCAAAAACTGCACCTGGATGTTTGCCACATGACAGAATGTCACCTCTTCAGATTTTTAGCATGTTAGACAAAGCCTAGGAGTCTTCTCTTTCTAATGGCTCTGTTATTTCATCTGTACTCATTTCAGGGATGAGAATCTTTCTGGGAGTGAACTTACAGCTAAACTGGAGCCAGCATTTCTCTCTGGTTTGCGCTGTGCCCAGCCCCTCATCCGAGCCAAATTCTTCGAGGTCTTCGACAATTCCATGAAACGTCGCGTTTACGAGCGCTTGCTTTACGTGACCTGTTCCCAAAACTGGGAAGCAATGGGAAATCACTTCTGGATAAAGCAGTGCATCGAGGTAGGGAAACTCCTTGTATCAGAGATGCAATTAGAAATATGTTTTATTCTTTATTTTTTTCCTCGTTGGGTGTAAACGCATTATGTGTGTGTATTGCCTGTGTTAAAGCTGAAAGTACCAAGTCTGCTGCCTCAGCTCCTGGGGTGCTTAAAAATACAGACAATGGCTAAACAGTGAAATGCTGAAGTAGCTGAAGTTTGGGAAGTAGCTTTAATATAAATGTTTAAAATCTATTTTCTCTGCCAAAAGCTTAATGACCAGGTTAATACTTAAGGAGAATAGTCTCTTATAATCGATAATGACTATGAAAATACCCCAAGAATTTGTTATAGGAGAAGATTTCAGAAAAACTGTTAAAGCTGGAATGTCTCCTCTAACAGTATGACAGCTGTTAGGTGGGATTGCATTGAAATGAAATTGCATCTTTGCTTGGTTTATTTAAAATAAAATGGGACAAAACCTTTTATTTTAACAATTTGCATATTAAAGCGTGAATTTAAGGTGATTGTGAGCATCCTTTTTAGGGTAACAGAGTCTGTGTTTATTAGCAGATAGGGGGCACTTAATACATGTGTTAAAAAGTACAAAATACAGCTTTTAAGCCTAGGAGATGTATTAATAAAGGTGACAAACTTACTATTAAGGTGATAATTAAACTTACTATTGCAACTTTTGCGTTGTCTTTAAGTATTAAACCATAGTGATATTTTCTTTGAAGTACTACAGTAAAATGTATGTTCAAAAACTCCTGTTGCTTTTCCACATGCTAGCTGCTGTTGGCAGTGTGTGAGAGGAACACCACGATCGGCACAAGCTGCCAGGGGGCCATGCTGCCCTCCATCACCAATGTCATCAACCTCGCTGACAGCCACGACAGGGCAGCCTTTGCCATGGTCACACACGTCAAGCAAGAGCCTCGGGAGAGGGAGAACAGCGAATCCAAAGAGGAGGTAACTGACAGAAAACACTGGGGGAAAAGCAATCTCTGTGGTGGAATTCAGCTCGTCCTAGTTTCTCACCAGATAGCTTTGGAGAATGTGTGATGATGTGTGCAGGTTGTTTGTGTCTCGTGGTTTAAGCATGTGTGGGCCTCTCAGAACTCCCATTCATTCATTTAGCCTTCAGCACCCTAGGCAATTACAGGCCTGAACCTGAAGAAGTAGCAGAAACAGTGAGGCCTGAAATAAATTGATCAGGAGGGTGTTTTTTCTATTGTGGAAAATAAGCAAAAGTACACAGAAGATGCCTGTTTTTACTTAGTGGGTTGTTTATTTCTGTGTAGGATGTTGAAATAGACATTGAGTTGGCTCCAGGAGATCAGACCAGCACTCCCAAAACAAAGGAACTGTCAGAGAAGGACATTGGCAACCAGCTGCACATGCTGACCAACAGGCATGACAAATTCCTCGACTCGCTTCGGGAAGTGAAGGTGGGTGCAGCTTGTTGGTGACAAACCACTTTTATCCTAAAATCTTCAAACTGATCTGAGGTGGTTTTTTTTTCCTTTTCCTATCTCACATTTCTCATTTTTTAGCTGAGTTTTCCTATGTAGACATCTCTTGTAATCTGTAATTTCTTATTTGCCTATGGTAAAAAATTCTTAAGCCTTCCCTTCATTGCTAGTTATTACTGTATCCCTGTCCTACAAAATTAAATATCATCCTCCTTTAAGTATATTTTAACAATTCAGTTCAGAAACTAGTGGTGACAGACACAGGGTATAGGATCAAAATGTGGGTGGTGATTATTTCTTTAAATAATTTCTAAGAAAATAATTTAGCTGAAAGCTATGTTTAAATAGCTCCACACTAGCAGCAGCTCTATCCAATTAACCTGATTATTCCTATTACCAACATGATCAACATCTTCCCTTTTTCCTTCTTTTGTTTTTGGTGGTTACAGTAATGAATCAGAGTCTTGATCAACATGAAATAGGACTAATTTCTTGTTGCAAGTCTATACTGCTAAAGGAAACGTATTTTTGTTGAAAAGACATTAGTATTACTACTGAAACAACTGTATAACTGAGCTGTTTTGCCACAGGATTAATTGCATTTTCCTATTTCTATACATCTGTCTGTTTCCAGACGGGAGCCTTGCTGAGTGCCTTTGTTCAGTTATGTCACATTTCTACACCTTTGGCAGAGAAGACTTGGATACAGCTATTTTCACGACTTTGGAAAATCTTGTCTGACAGACAGCAACATGTGAGAACCTCTCTGTCTCCCACTTGCAGATTCCTCTTTGTAAATGACTGCTGTTCCAGGGAAATGTATTTGTGTGGTGACTTTGTTCACCAGCTTTGAGATATTTGCCATTCTCTGACTGTTGAATGCTGTGTACCTGTATCAATACATATTTTGAAAGAAATAGGGCCATTCATTTTACAAAGAGAAATGTACTTATTGAATGGTTGTTCCCTGTACTAAAGAGATTTTAAATCTGATTTCTTCAGTTGAAGAATCTGAATAGAGAGATAATATTTTGTTTTTTTCTTCTAGGCTCTAGCAGGTGAAATAAGCCCTTTCTTGTGCAGTGGAAGCCATCAGGTGCAGCGAGATTGCCAGCCAAGTGCCCTGAACTGCTTTGTGGAAGCAATGTCACAGTGTGTTCCTCCCATTCCCATCAGACCTTGTGTCCTGAAATACTTGGGTAAAACTCACAACCTCTGGTTTCGTTCTACACTGATGCTGGAACATCAAGCCTTTGAAAAAGGACTGAGTCTGCAGATTAAGCCCAAACAGACAACAGAATTTTATGAGCAGGAAAGCATAACTCCTCCTCAACAGGTAGTGTTGTGTTTATTGAAGTATCTTATGAAATATGAAGAGAAAAACCTAACACTGACAAGTCCTCCACTAAACCATATCCCCAGGTGTCACATTTTACATGTATTTTAAACACCTCCAAGGGCAGTGACTCTGGGCAGCCTGTTCCAGTGCTTCACAGCCTTTTCAGTGAAGAGATTTTTCATAATATCAAATCTAATAAACCTCTCCTTGAGGTTTATTGTGAACATCCTTGTTATTGTGCAACTTGAAGCTGTTTCCTCTTGTCCTGTTGTAATATTGATTTGAATTGAAAAAATTTGTTTTCTATGATTCAATATGTTATGTTAGGGAAGACAGGCAAGAGTCAGTATACAAGCCTTAGGATTTTTTTTTTGTTGTGCAGTCAGTGTTGTTCTCAGTACATGGTTGTTACTAATTTCTTGCCTTGTAGAGTTTTAAAGAGATTTTTAATAAGTTTTGTAAGCACTTCTCTATTTCCATGTCTCTCTCAGGTTGCCTCAGTGTAGAACATGAGATTTGTACCTACTGTGCTTAATAAAGACAGGTTGACTGTGGAGAAATCTGTGTTCTTGACATTGTAGGAAATCCTGGATTCCCTTGCTGAGCTCTACTCTTTGTTACAAGAGGAGGATATGTGGGCTGGGCTGTGGCAGAAACGCTGCAAATTCCCAGAGACAGCAACAGCCATTGCCTATGAACAGCATGGCTTTTTTGAACAGGTACAGTCTTGATTTTAGAAATCAGCTGAGTAGTTCTACTGTCAGGATGAATATTCTGGTCAGCAGGAAAAACCTCTGAATATTAATTATTAACTTCAGTCTTCTAAAATAGAACATGCCATGGCTTCCCTACTGTCTACAGTAGTAGTTTAAGGCCTTGTAATACTGAGGTAAGGTGAAATTTTTGTGATGGTTCCATGGAACTGTCAGATTTTCATGACACTTGTCAAGCTCCCAAATAATAGCTATATTCAGGAATGCATTTAACAGACCTGACTTTTTTTTCCCAAGTCTACGAGGGTTTTCTTATCACTTATTTTTTTTAAAAAAAAGAGTACTGAGTTATTGTATTTATAGCAGATGGAAACATGGAATGGTTGGATTTTCTTTAGGCACAGGAGACTTATGAAAAAGCAATGGAGAAGGCTAAAAAGGAGCACGAAAGGAACAACGCTTCCCCTTCCATCTTCCCCGAGTACCAGCTCTGGGAGGACCACTGGATTCGGTAAGACTTCAAAGCTGATGTGGAACAAGTATTTTACCCTGCAATAGAACCTAAATGCCCGGCTCTTGGTTTAAAGCTGATGTAGAGCAAGTATTTTACCCTGCAGTAGAACCAAAATGCCCGGCTCTTGGTTTAAAGCTGATGTAGAGCAAGTATTTTACCCTGCAGTAGAACCAAAATGCCCGGCTCTTGGTTTAAAGCTGATGTAGAGCAAGTATTTTACCCTGCAGTAGAACCAAAATGCCCGGCTCTTGGTTTAAAGCATTAGTTATGAGAATAAATGTATCTCAGGACTTAGCTCAGATACAAGGGAAACTTAAGGGAATTAAAAAAGCTATTTTGTATTCCCTTAACAGAGCCTCAGCAGTGATATGCCTGAATTGCTGTAAAAATGTAATTTGCTATTGGCGGAAGCAGACTGGAGCTAAAATTTGTTTTTCCTTTTTAAAATGGTTGTTTTGGGAGACACAAAATGCAGGTCTTCCCTGTTCACAGATTTCTGTATTATAACTGATAATAAATAAATTTAAAAAAAAGTCTTCCCATTTGGAAAAAAACTTCTGCAGTGCTTGCAAAGCTGTTTGTAGACAAACAAATAAGCAGATAATATTCTGATACATAACATCTCTTGTCACTTTTATTGAAGTTTTTGGTTGGTTTTTTTTTTGGTAACAAAATTGACGCTGCATTTGATTTTCTTAGTTGCTCAAAAGAGTTGAACCAGTGGGAGCCTTTGACAGAATATGGCCAGTCCAAAGGTCACATAAATCCTTACCTGGTGTTGAAGTGTGCCTGGAGGGTCTCAAACTGGATTGCTATGAAGGAGGCTCTGGTGCAGGTGAGTGAGGGCCTTTTGTGCTCATGTTTGGTTTATCCTCCTCCTGCCTTGGGTATCTTCATCCCAACTATTTTAAGAACCAACCCATGGGAATAAGACGGTGGTTATTGTTCTGTAGGCTGCTATAAAGTGCCAGGCTGCATGGACATCTTGAGCTTCTTGGGGCCAATGGCAGAATTCTGTTGGAGCTGCCAGTAGGTTGTCTGGAATTTTTTTTTTTAAGCATTATATGTGGTGTCACTAATCTAAAGAAGATGGAAAACATGGGGGATTTTTTGTGTTTTGGTTTGGTTTTTGTTCAGTTTGTTTTTTCTGTTTTGTTTTAATGTTAAAGAAATATATTCTCTTTTCATGGTAGGTAGAGTTGTTCATCTGTGATGAGTTAATATAGAAACATTAACCAGATGTAAAACTGAAGTCTAAAAGGTGAGAATGCTGCATTAAATCACAGGTGGAAAGGAGCTTGCAGATCTTTCTTGAACTGTTGTATACAGTGGGACAATACTGGAATTACTCTGCCTAAGGTGCTAGAATTTGCAATAAAGGGGTGAAGTACGTATCTAAAATACAATATGAAGCCAAATCTCTAAGTAGCAAACTGCACATGCAAAAAAAACCAAAAAACAAAAAAACCCCAACCTGTCCTATGGGTGCTATTTACATTTTAATTAATTTCTTTTGTTCCTGTAACACTTAGTATTTTGTGTCCTATTTAAGTATGCAACTTCAGAGGCCAAGTATAGAAATATGTGGGAAACCTTTAAAGCCTAAAACAGAACTATACTGTACAGTATATTATAAGCCCTGGGCTTGAAGAGAGTGAAATAGATCATGTCTGACAGCTTCTGGTTTTGGACAATTGCAAGTTGAGTGGAAGTGACAACCCTGAGTAAGTGCTGATATGCTTTAGCTGCAGTTGTATTAAATGAGGTATTTTCAGTAATGAGACATTTACCAAATGACTGAGGAGAAGATGCTGCTGAAGCCATAAATGGAGCCTTTGTGACTCTACTCAGGTTCTTGTAGAAGTGTCAGCACACGTTTGCATAAATATTGGGATCTGAAGGAATAATTGATTCTGTGCTGCTGTACTCACTACTCCAATTTTATTGATATTCTTTAATGTGGCTGTTTTTTGTCAAGCTCCATGGTTGATTCACAAGAGAGGCCAGAAACGATGGCAAATATCTATCACTTTTCGTAAATCTTTGTGAAAGATTTTTAATAATCTGCCCATTAAAGTTGAGCTATTAAAACAGCAAGTAGCCTTTGATAGGACCCAAGACTCATTTCCATTTGCTCACACTGCCATTGTGTTTAATGATCCAGTAGATAACATAATAAAGAAGGAGATTATTTTCACTGTGGAAGTGTAAGGATGCTACCTGGCACTTCCTCTTTGCTGGCTGAGGCGTAAAAGTCAGTTGAGGATAACAGGGATAACAATTGTAATGGTCACCATACAGTTTATCAACAGGAGGATAATGCAGAGGGATTTCTGTGTAACCATAAAGGGCTTGATGTAAAGTGGCGGAAAAAGAGGTGAAAAAGTTGTAGAATAAAGGCCTGCAGCATCAGCTGGTGAGCACTGGCTCAGTGCAAGTTTGCTGTATAATACTCACAGAATTTAGGTGCTGCAAAATTCAAGTGCTTTGCTGGGTTTAGTTGCCATATTTATACTGTTCCAGAATTCTGAGGAAATGCTTTAAAATTATTTTATTAATTATTTTAGCGCTATGACTTGACTTTGCACCTGTGCTCAGAAATTACTTTAGCATAAATGAGAAGGTTGGTTGTTGATTACTTGAAAAAATATTAGCTGTTTATTTTCATAAACTTAGCAATGCCCTAGAGCAGACAGGGGATATAATGCTGCATGACGTGGGACAGGTAGGGACAGGATCCTTTTAGGTGAGATGTTGCCATTACATGTTCTGGAGCCCCTGAAGCATTTCAGACATAGTATGTGTTACCTGCTGAGAAGCATTTTCTGGCTTTGTACAGGCTGAATTGTTTGCTCTGAGCTTCCTGCTCCTGTGGCAGAGCTGCTTTGGGCTGGCTCAGCTCTTTGAGCTTCATTACAGTTGTCAGTGTAAAAATACCCCAGCAGCAAGCTTGGGCATGGGCACTTGTACTGTAGTGCTGAATAGGCAGTTTATGTGTTAGCCTGCCCTTGCCAGTAACTTTAGGAGACTGAAACTCCTCTAGTGACATAAATGTTAATACTTCAATCCAATGTTTTGAAAAAATGATGTTATTTTTAAAACACCAAAGCTGTTTGTTTAAGCGGGCTTTAAAAAAAAAAAATTACCTGTTTGAGTAGGAAACGATCTTTACTGGATTTTTTTCCTATTCCACAACCAGGTGGAGCTGAGTTGTCCAAAAGAGATGGCCTGGAAGGTGAACATGTACAGGGGGTACCTGGCCATCTGCCACCCCGAGGAGCAGCAGCTGAACTTCATCGAGCGGCTGGTGGAGATGGCGAGCAGCCTGGCCATCCGCGAGTGGCGGCGCCTGCCCCATGTCGTGTCCCACGTCCACACCCCCCTGCTCCAGGTAAACTCTTCTGCCTTCCACTCCTCCTCTGTTGCTAGAGGACACGGAAAGAAGGACACTCATGCAGTCAGTGTCAGAGCAAAAAAGAAGGAAGTTTATTTTTGGGGTTTTGATTTATATAGTTTTTGGAGTTTGATTAGGGACTGGAGGATGAGGTTGCCACCTTTCCGACCCCACTGGTGAAACTAGAAGTCCATCAAATGTTTTTCCTCCAGAGAAGTATGTAAACATCAAGAACAGTTTTCAAAACAAGAAAGACAGTTGGCATAATATCAGCTGGAAAGTCTGTAAGAAACTTCAATACAAAAATGTAAACATCAGAAGGCTGAAAAAAATCAAGGCGGCACTCCTCTGTGGTTGTAGGACACGAAAGACTCCAAGTGTTTCATACTCTTTCAGAAAGAGTATAAAAGAAGAAGGCTTTATTGTTTAAACTCTTACTGCCTTTTATAAGGTGTTCCGATACAGACTTAACATGATTGGTGAATAGGAAGGACACCTCTCTAATGCCATTAGTTAAACTAGAAAAACAGCAAACACCAGATAGACAACAATTGTTTTGAAAAAAAAATAGTTGTTTACCAAGATTGTTTTAAGAAAAAAACATCTCAAGCTCACACTCCTCCAGTAGCAGGTCTCAGAACTTCTAGTAGCTGCAAGTGTAAAATATTTTACTGTATATAGTACTGATCGTTTTTGCATCTTGGTATTTTTTTTTTGTTCAAAGTTGCAGAATGTGTGTTTCTATTTCTTCGAAGTTGCTTATCAGGAAGAGCTTGAAAGAGATTGAACCCACCCTTTTTCAGACCTCCAGAAATATTTTTTGGGAAGAGCTTGGCACAATTCTGATTATATGGGTTATGTAGTTTAACTATTACACGAAATGAAATAACATGTATTACATGGTGAAAAATGAATGGTTGTGAACTTTGCAACTTTCACACACATTTTACCATAACAAAAATGGATGTCTGTTTCCTTTTGAAATGTATAAAATATCAACACCCTGCTGTTTTCTCTTGGGTTTAATCATGTAAATAATTCATTTTGCAACTGTAAGAGAAGAATTTTTGAGAGTAGATGTTTTATTGACAAGTATAATCACGCAGAAGTAGATGCCTAAATCCATCTTTAAAAAATTTCATTTGGCCTTGAATTACTTTCAGAAGATTCTTGAAAATGAACCTTCTCTCCTCTGGTCTTCGTGGTACAGCTGGAGCCAGTGTGGAAGTGGGGCTGGGTTTGGCAGTGTGGGATTTAGGCAAAACATGCCATTCTTCTGGCATTTAAGCTTTGTCCCTCTTTAGATACCTATAAATATATACATGACAAAGCTGTTGTTCCTATGAGGGGAGCCTTTTTTCTCCAGGGGAGAAATTGTGGAATATCTCAGTTTTCATAACAGGGATCCTTTCTTGATGAGCCATTGCTCAGAGATCTGTGACTGAGCCCTGCCTGTGGAATTGCAGAGGACTTTTGCTTTGAGTTCTCTTTGATACAGAGGCCTCTGTGATTCTGTTTAAGATCAGTAGTGTGTGTGTGTGATTCATAACCAATCTACACAACATGAGAAGGGACCTCTATAAAATGATTGCTGCTGCGGGTAGAGCTCACACAGCAGCTCGTAACTTTGAATTTTTATAATATAAATTGATGCATCAGATAAAGTGAATGAATATGGAAGTTTTCTCCATATTCAGAAGAAGTTATCAAGTAATAGGTACAATTTGGGAGCTCACACAATACTGTTAGATGGTTTCTCAATGAATTTAATTCCTGCTAAGTTTTCACCCACATTTCAAGTTCCCCCCCCGTCCCCCGCTCAAGAATGGCAGCATCTGCAGCAGGAAAAGATTAATATTGCTAAATAAAGTATTTAAGTGCTTTCAGATATCAATTAAAACAAGCTTTTAAAACAATCTAATATGTATATATCCCTCATGAAGAAATGATAAATTAGTCAGTGACTGACAGAGGTACAAATGCAGCCTCGAATTTGCACTGCAGTAATTACTTTTTTTTTAATATCAGATAGTATGTGATTAAATACCCATGAGAAAATTAAATTTATGTGATGAATGGGTGTGGGATGAAGGTTAAGCTATTGTGAGAGCTGATACTGAGATGATTGTAGGAAAATATTACTTTAATTTATTTTGTTTCAAGAGATTTCACTCTATAAATTTGGACTGCCTTTTTTTTTTTTCTCAAATAGTTATCTCATTTGGTTGATTAACAATGAATACAACTGTTATCTGCCAAGTGGTAGCTTAGAGAATACTACACTGGCTTTACTGTACTAGAGGTAATTAAATTCCATTAAAGTTTGTGGGCCTTTTCTTCAGGTGGTTGAAGTTTTAACAAAGTGTCTGCTGCCTTTAGTGGGTTCAAGACTGCTGCCATCTTCTGTTTGTTCCTTATTTATATTGTTTATGTTTTCTAGGCAGCACAACAAATAATTGAACTTCAGGAAGCAGCCCAAATAAATGCAGGGTTGCAACCAACTAATCTGGGGAGGAACAACAGCTTACATGATATGAAGACCGTTGTCAAGACTTGGAGGAACAGGTTACCTATCGTGTCAGACGATTTATCCCACTGGAGCAGCATTTTCATGTGGAGACAGCATCATTACCAGGGTAAGTCTGCCTGGTCCAGCACGCATTCATCACAGAATTTTCCAGACAACATAAGTTCTCAGTGGCTTGATTTTTGACAAGTTTTAGATTCTATTCAGTTTCCATTTAAATGTATGACTCTCTTAAGCCGTCCGTTTCCTGTGTGTTGCCGTGTGAGGCGCTGCTCTCTGTATAACCAATGACAACGACAAACATTGGCCGTTTACAATGACAAACATTTCCTGTTGCCTTTCCAGCCATTGTGACTGCCTATGAGAACAGCTCCCAGCACGACCCCAGCTCCAACAACGCCATGCTGGGGGTTCACGCCTCGGCCTCGGCCATCATCCAGTACGGGAAGATCGCGCGGAAACAGGGGCTGGTCAACGTGGCCCTGGACATCCTGAGCCGCATCCACACCATCCCCACCGTGCCCATCGTGGACTGCTTCCAGAAGATCCGCCAGCAGGTCAAGTGTTACCTGCAGCTGGCTGGAGTCATGGGCAAAAATGAGTGCATGCAGGTAGGGCAGCTTCATTCCTGAAGCTGTTGGTGGAACTTGTGGGATTGCAGGGGCCATCAGATGGATTGTTCTAGACAAGCTGCCTGTGTCCAAAACAGGGGCTGAATCGCCTTGGCCTGACGTTGTTTTACACCACAACGACACAGACTCTGAACTTCAGAGGGCTGAAAATGACTCCTTTATTTTTGGGATGTGTCTCCCTTATATACTATTTTACACAGAGCAATCTGATTGGTGACAAAAAGGCAAACCCCTTCAATCGCATTGGTCAGACCAGAGGGACATCAAGGAGAAATCCCTCCTGGGAAAAGGAATGAAAAACAAAGTACAGTTTACAAAACACTTCTCTTGTTTACAGTAAATTCCCTGGGAAAAGCATTTCAGAAAACCAAAACTTCTCAGGCACAAAACCGGGGCTACATTTGCCCTGTTATACCCTGCAGGGAGTGTTGTTTGGAGGAATGCTGTTAGTCCAAAGCAGTTAATGTCCTCTGTGAACTGGATATTATATGCCATTATCTGCTTATTCTAAATTTGGATAGCTACATTGTGAGGTACATATTAATATATCGAATATATTAAAAATATATAAATTAATATATAAAGATTAATTTATTAAGATCAAGATTTTATTAATTAAAATTAATTTTTTAAATTAATATATGAATAATATATTAAAAATTAGCTGACCCAGAAGTAAAGTGGGAGTAAGTTTTTTGAAATCGTACAAGACTGATAAATAGAAGGGACTTTGAAAATGGCATTATTTGTGATGGGAAAAAGCAACACTGCTGCAAGACTGACTGAAGCTCTGAGTGTCCAACTCATGAGTGGTGGATGCTGTTAAACTGAAGTAAAATAGTATGTGTTGAAAAGGACAAAATGTGATTTTAGGCAAAACCCACTGGTATGTGCTTGGCCAGCAAATGAACCTTGTAATATAACATAATATAATTAATATTATAACATAAACAAGGTGGTTTAATGTTGTCTGTAGTGTTTGGTTTCCAGTGGAAACTTAAAACTGTCAGTCTGTATTTTTTAAAATGAAAATGAAATACTAGAAAGTTGTGCTATTTAAATTTCAAGAGAATGTTTGGCTGTTGTTTTATGGCACTTTCATTTAACAAAGCCTTCCCTTTTAAAAGACTTTTCTCACTGAGTCTTATTTAACAGGGTCTTGAAGTTATTGAATCAACCAACCTGAAGTACTTCACCAAGGAGATGACTGCAGAGTTTTATGCATTAAAGGGCATGTTCTTGGCACAGATTAACAAGTGAGTATGCTGGCTGCAAGAGGCGCTAGCACACATCTGAAAAAAAAAAATGCAGCTGAAGTATTCAACACAATATTTGAGCAGAAAAGCTGTTCCGTATCTTTATACCAGCCTAAAATTTCTCACTGCTGTGTAAGAAAGTAAAAGTGTCTGTGAGAGTTCCTTTGCAGTTTGGAGATGTAATGATTGATCCTATATTGAAGCCTTGTAGGACAGAAATAGTAATGGTTTTGCTTTGCACTGACAGGCATTTTACTGTTTTGAGGAAGATCTCTCTTTAATTCAATAAATAAATATCTCATCAGTCAAATTTTGCTCAGTGATGCCAAAAGGACCCCTTCAGATTTTAAGAGCTCTTAGTGGGCGTGGGATTTAATGGCAATTTTGCTGTGTTCCATATGAGTGGAATAATTCCTTTACCCACTGCATTATGGCCACTTGTGGAATGAATTCTATCAGGTCTTAAGCTGTACACTGCAACCTCACATAGCAATTCAAGTCAGGAAATGATGAATATCTTCTTCTGTGGATACAAGAGAGAATTTTAAATAGGCAGAATGCAATTACTTTGATGGAAAGTACAGTGGGCTTTTATATGGTCACAGGCTTAATTGTAGTTGTGTAAAGAAAAGAAAGTGTGCCTCCCCCATATTTTAAATTTTTTTTTAAATTCTTGCAGAGAATTGTCTCTGTTCCTTCAGGATAAAATAAATAAAGGTTTCTGTTTAAAAACATGGTTCTGATGTACTTACAGTTCCTTAATCTTACCGAAAAACACACAAGCATTTTTTAGCACTGCAGCTGAGGTCAGGAATTTAGGAAGGTTTCAGTTAGGAGCAGTGGCAGTGTTAAACCTGAAAATGGGGCTGCTGATTGATTACCTGTGTGTCAACGAGACTGAAGTTAAAGGTCACCTCTGCTCCTGCATCCTCCTGTGCTGCCCATTGGCTTGGCAAGGTGATAGAAACCATTTAAAAAAAAATCACCTCAGGTGTCAAGAGTGATGGATTGTAGAGTGGGAGAAAGGAAAACGGACAGAGAAGTCCCTTTTTTATAAAGGGCCAGTAGTGATACAAAGTCATCCATCAGGCTGCTGCTGCTGGGCTGGCTCACTTCAGGCCTTCATCCAGGGTGCAGGAAGCTTCTGAAAGCAAGGACATGAATGTAGCACAGAAACTAACACATGACAGACAAAGCTGTTTTCCTTTTTAGAGTTATGCCTCAGTAGCTGGTCATTTTAATTTAGTATTATAATCCTCCAAGCTAATATTATTATGTTAAAAATACATTGCAGGTAATTAAAAAAAATGAGTCAAATGAGCATTGTGTTACTTTCATATGGTTTATTTCAATGCTTATTCTGCAAGGGGGCTTGAAGCTCTTTCTGTCAATAAGGAGTCTTGAAATACTTAAAGTTTCTTCATTTTGGTAGTGCTTCTGTGAGTTCTCTCATCCTTTATTTTTATGCCTAAGAAGTAACATAGATTCAAGGGCTGGATGTATATTGGGATGAATCATGCCAAATTTTGGACTTGTGACACTTGAGGAAACATGGAGAAAACCTCAGAAGAGACAAACAATAATCTTTTAGTTACCCAGAACTGTGTGATTAAATTTCAAATTCCTTCACTTTTCCTGTTGAGAAAAGAAACTTTTACAGCTGTGGGGGTGAGGAACTGACTGTTTCCAGAAAATGTTGATTGTAAAATTTTTCATGACTTCTCTGGAAAAGGAGTTAGGTAAGATGTACTCCTCTAAAAAGAAACTTAAATAACATCTTCCCAATGTTGCTTTACTCCTTTTTTTGCCCAGTGAAGCAGCATGTTTAGATGATTCTGCTTCCACTCCCCTCGTGTTATCATTTGCTCTTCTTTCTCCCAGTTTTACTGCTTGGGTTTCCACTGCAGTGCACTGGAAGTTTTTTTTTTTTCTTTTTTTTAAGAAAGTATTGTGGAGATTTTTAACACGAGACTGTTTTCATTATGAAGCTTTATTTTTGTAAGTGCTGAACTTTAAGGAAAGCAATGACAAAAGAGTTGTGAGGTACCTTACTAAAGAACTTAATGCAAAAATATCACTGAGCATTAAGAAACTAATTGCTTGCCCTATCAGAAATCTGACTTACACTAGCAAACACGTACTAAATAATATAAAAGTCATATTTTTTCTTGTCACCACGCAGGTCTGAAGAGGCAAACAAAGCTTTTTCTGCAGCTGTGCAGATGCACGACGTGCTGGTGAAGGCGTGGGCCATGTGGGGGGATTACCTGGAGAATATCTTTGTGAAGGAGAGGCAGCTTCACCTGGGGGTGTCTGCCATCACCTGCTACCTGCACGCCTGCCGCCACCAGAACGAGAGCAAGTCCAGGAAATACTTGGCAAAGGTAAGGTCCAGGTGCTTAAAAAAAGGGTCAGAGCTTCACCCCCTCAGGAAGGGCTGGGATGATGTTCAGTGCTCAAAGTTTTGCAGTTGGAGAAGGGGTTGCTGAGGGAAAGATTTTATTCAGATGGAAGGGCTGTGTGTGGTTGCTCTGAGCTCATCTTGGGGTTTTTTGCTTTAGTGGGATGTCTGGGGTTTTCTTTAGATGTGGAACCTTTCTGTAGGAGGAAGAGGACAAATCACATCCAGCATTTCTGCTACATAGTGTGGGGAAATACTTGCAGAAAGACATCCTTTGAAAAGTAACATAGTTTGAGGTTTGTTTGTTATTACTGTGGATAAATAATATTGACATTTACCTAAGCATTGCATTTTATTCCAGATAAGCCTTTTCCGTACAGTTTTACTCTGAAATTCAGCAAGATTTTGGCCAAAAAAAGCTATTTTTATGATTCTCAGTTTGGGGATATTTAATCTCTTTAATGAAGAAAATTAAAAAATTCTACCAGACCAGGGAAGAAAAATATTCTGACCATGAATCAAACACAGAAAATATTGTTTGAGATTAAAGCTGGCCTCAATAGCACTCTGAAGTTTATTATTCTCCCTGTCCAGCATAACAATTAATGATTTTTAGTCTGTGCTTAATAAATTTACATTTAAATTAAACTAGGGGTGGACAGTTAAAATAATTAAGAACATCCAAAGAAATAATCAAGTTCTTGCATCAAGGTTCATTTATTTGAGTCGCATATTTTAGGTTCTAAAAAATTGCCTTAATTTATATCCAGTACTCCAGCTAAAAACCCAAAGAATTTCTGGAATGCAATCACGTTTGTTTGCTCTTTTTTGTCTTATTTCACAGGAAGAAGTACCCTTACATTTATTTTTTATATCCTTTAAATATTATTTCTGATGGAAAAATAGCATTGGTTAGGCATAATGAGTAAGTTCTTGTCTCTGAGGCAGCTTTAACACTTAAAAGGACTCCACAGTCATATTAATAAAATATCTCTCCTTTTGTAATGATTGATGTGTCCTAAATTTAAGCACTGAGAGATCCTCTTGAAATTCTCTTGCAGGTGCTTTGGCTGCTGAGTTTTGATGATGACAAGAACACCTTGGCAGATGCAGTGGACAAGTATTGTATTGGTGTCCCGCCCATCCAGTGGCTGGCCTGGATCCCACAGCTGCTGACCTGCCTGGTTGGCTCAGAGGGCAAACTCCTCCTCAACCTCATCAGTCAGGTGCAGAAGAGAATCTCTAATTCTTTTTTGTCTGTCATCTTCCTTGGCAAGATGACACACAGATATTTTTTTAAGCAAATTACAAAAATGCCGAGCTTTAAAAATGGTATTGTTTGCAACTGCTGATATGTTCAAAAATGGTAATTTCTGCCTTTAGGCAGGGTATTTTAAATTTCAATGGGACTTTCACTTACTGAGATTAAATCCAGTGATTTTGTATCGTTATTTGCATGAGGCATTATAGCTCTCCCTCTGGAATTCTATTTAATATATTTTTGTGAATGATATAGAACACCTAAAATACATAGTTAAAAATGCTTGTAATGTAGGAGTAAAGAATGGTTAGCTTTAGTAGCTAAAGGGCAAACTCTTTTTGGAAGTGTTTTGGTGTTTGTTCATTCAGGTTGATGTAAAACAGAAGTGAAGTCCCATTAATGCTCGGGTGGCCATGGGAAGCTCTCACAATACCTGAGTTAATGGAAGCCACTGCTCCACTGTTTACTGGAAACTGGCACAGGACAATTGTGCTGAATTCCTCACAGAACTCCTTTCTTTCCCTCCACTCTTGATTTTTTTGAGATACAGACTTACCATGTGGGTCCCTTCCAGTTCAGGGTATTCTGTGATCCTGTGAGATGGAGCTCCTTTTATCCTATCCCCTGTCTTTGCTCTTTCAGACCTCTGATGTCTTTTTGTAGCTAGAGAATATGTCCACTTGTGTTGACATGGGTGTACACAACTCTAGATATGTATGTGAGTGCAGATGTACTCACGTTTCCTTCCCTCTCTCTGCATAAAATTAAAATGTAACTTTGAAGGGACCATGCTTCTGAGCAGCTTAAGATGCCAAAGTAGGTAAGGCAAACTTTGATGGGTATGGCTTGGTATTGTCTGGCAACACTGGTGTGCTCTACAGTCTTCTGACAGAAAAAACTCATTTCAACACATTGTAGACCCCTTTTGATTTGTTGAGATGTCTGTAAAATTTTTAAAAGTGAGTGTTTGCTCAGGAGTCATTCTTAGTTGGAGCTGAGACTTCTGTGTTAGAGCGTGAAGCATGTGTCTGTCAGGTTAGTGATCTGTCATAAATATCAGATTACTGAATACTTCAATCCCATTGCAACATTTCTACCACTTACCATATCCATTTGGATGGAGAAAGGATCTATGATTTAGTAAAATTGTGGCTGGAGAAGCTTCAAATGATGTCTTAAGATGTGCTCAGTTGCAGGTAGTAGACACATGGTTTCTTTCCTTTAATAGATACCGAGATTTACAGATTTAAATGGATGCTGAATGTTAACATCTCTTCAGGGTTTGGTGTTTTTTTTTTTTTAATGGAAGCCATAAAATCCTGTTTTTATTTTTGGGTGCAGTTGGTATCCCCTTACATTAAGTGCCACAATTAGGTGGAGTAAAGTTACTCTCTAATGGGCTTTCTTATCAAGTATCGTGGGGCTTGCTGGGAATTGTGGCCTAATTTAAAGACTAACTGCTGTCATTATGTCTGTTTTTCTTCCATTATGCACATGAGTAAGATCTTTGAGCTGGCCCAGCTGGGGCTCTGACATTATGCTGCTTTCAGGTTTATTAGGCAATATGATCTGGAAGCCCTAATTAGGTAATATCTTAACAGTGTGTGTGCAGGGAGCTACCAATTCATCCTCTTTGGGTTTCTGTTACTGAAAGAATCTTTAATTTCCATAAGCTGTTATTTAACACAAAGAGCTGATTCTTCCTGAATTGGACTCATTTACAAGAGAATCTGTCCGTGTTGATGTGATCTGTAGTCAGTATTCCTTAACTGAGAAATGTGTGTCTCCTAATAGGTGGGAAGAGTCTATCCCCAGGCTGTTTATTTCCCTATCAGGACCCTCTATTTGACCTTGAAGATAGAACAGCGGGAGCGCTACAAGAGCGGTGAGTTTGGTCCTCACAGAATCGTTTCAGCTCTTTCTAACTTAATTGTTATGTTGAGTTTTCACTGGATTGTACAAAGTAAACAGATTCTCTAGAAAACATACCAACCTAACAAGGCTAAGGAAGAAAACTTGATGCGTTGCATTGATTTGTTTCTGTGAAGTTAAACCTGCGGATGGCTTGAGCTGTCTTGAATTTTCTTGTATAAAAATACTCACCAAGAAGAGTTTCGTCTCTTTCATTCTCATGTCACCTTAGTTATGGAGAATCACATGTTCTTTACTGGGTGTTTATCTTGATGAATTTGTGGAGAAGTAGGAAATTCTTGGTTTATAAATACAGGAGAGCATCACAATTTTCTAAGATTCTCTAGACTAATTTTCCTTGGAAGCATGAGCCATGCAACAGTTTGTTTGTTTTCAAAGGTGCCACACTTGTAAAAATATCTCCATAGTAACTTCTTACGGTGAATTTTCAAGTGAAATGAACATTTCAGTTTACACCAGATAAAAGCAATGTCGGCTTTGAGAAATGTTTGGGAGATGGGGAAAGCATTCAGCAAGTTGCACAACAGCTCTTTTCCCAAGAACAAATCACATCTGCAATATGTCAAATGATTCTGCAGAATTTAGTTGTTCTTTTGTCCCATATAATTTCCTGGGAATCCTGGGAGAGCTACTTGAAGAACTCTCATTTCAGTTCTGTGTTCTTTATTACAAAGTACATTGTTTAGTTAATTGCCCTTTCCATCTGGGAATTAATTCTCTAAATTTCTGTATAAAATTTGAAAGGGCACTAATTAAATAATGTTTTATTTTTGTTTGGGTAGTCTTTTGCAGAAGGAGATGCCCACATACCCTAATAATTTATTTTTTTTCCAGCAACAGTAAAATATTTTCCTGTAGGTTCTGCCAAAAAGCACTGCTGGGTGGGATGTGTCAGTTAGTGGGAGTCATCTGATAAAGCAAAACTCTGCTTAATCACTCTCTGATGGAGTTGTCATGGTAGAGATGTTTTGTGCTAAAAGATATGATGTCTGTTGTTGGCAGCAACATATTTATTCTTAAGTTATGTGTGAAAGGTCTCCCCAACAGGGAAGGGAAAAAACTGCCCATAATTCAAATAATTTGATCCTTTATGAAACAATGTCTGTTACTTCAAGAGCATAGGTTGGTAATGTAAAAGCTGCACCTTCTATGTGGTTTTGAGGAGAGTTTATTTTGCTTCAGTGTTGGGAAGTCTGTACCACTAAATAGCATTTGGTGCAGAGTTTTCTTTCTAAAAACCCCAATTTTCTTTCTAAAAAAATTCTTTCCATAATACAGTAAGGAATACATAATTAATACTTAATGTAAATCTCAATCCAATTCTTGGAACAATTTATTTTGTTTCAAACAGACGCATATCAACTTCACGAAAGGTAATTCTTATTTCCTTTTTAATGTTCACTTTCCAGATTCAGGGCAACAGCAGCCAAGTTCAGTAGGAAATCAGTCCCACTCTGCCTCAGACCCCGGGCCCATCAGAGCCACTGCCCCAATGTGGAGATGCAGCAGGATCATGCACATGCAGCGGGAATTGCATCCCACACTTCTGTCCTCTCTGGAAGGCATTGTGGATCAGATGGTCTGGTTCAGGGAGAATTGGCATGAAGAGGTATTTGGCTTCAAAACACCTTCAACATATGGATTATCTAAGGGAAAGTTCACTGCAAAATATTTATCCAGAATTAACTTTAAACATCAAAGCATAACTGTTTGTTTTGATTAGTAAACTGCTGTTTGTAGAACTGACTGTTCTGATTGGAGTTTAAGGATCCTGGTTATTTCTGGAAGCAGTTCAGGGGTTTTGCAGAACTGTTAATGTGATAAATTCCTCTAGGATTTAAGCTGTTGCTCATACTAACTGAAAATGTATATTCTTACAGTAAGTTTCAGAGATACCAGTTTCCTTCTTGATCTGGTGGTCTGTGACAGGTGGTGATTATTACCTGAAATGTGCCTTGCAACAGAGAGCAGATGGACCTGCCACTCTGCTGTTACTTGCCTCTCAAAGTCTGTTCTGTCTGCCTAGCACAGTGTTTATTTGAAGGTTTCCTCATATCACCCTTTTCTTCATATATCTCAAAATATGAAATCTAAAAGTTACCTGCTGTTGAAAGAGCAAGTTGTCCTTTGTGAAGCAGCATTTCCCCTGCTCAGTTTGTTTGTCTGCAGTGCTGATGAAATTCGGTGCTGTCATTCTGATTGACCCTCTGATGCAATTTAAGAGCAGGGTTTTAAGCAGATGTTTCTGAGAGCATAATTTTACTATATAAAATGCAGTGTGGGGATGACTATTTGGTATCAGATCTGAAGGCCTGGTCTTCCTGACTATTTTGTTTTTTCTGTTTTTCATTCTTAGGTTCTCAGACAGCTGCAGCAGGGCTTGGCAAAGTGCTACTCTGTTGCCTTTGAGAAAAGCGGAGCGGTTTCAGATGCCAAAATCACTCCTCATACACTGAATTTTGTCAAGAAGTTAGTCAGCACCTTTGGTGTAGGTCTTGAGAATGTCTCCAATGTGTCCACCATGTTTTCTAGTGCAGCCTCGGAGTCACTAGCTAGGAGAGCACAGGCAACAGCTCAAGACCCTGTGTTCCAGAAGTTAAAAGGCCAATTTACAACAGGTAAATGTTTAATTTTTTTTTTTTAATATTCCTTTTAATTTCAAGAAAATATCCCCCCACAGTTCAGCTGTGAGGGCATTCTGCTTTTTTATTCCAATATCTTTCCTGAAAGGAAATTTAGAAAATGGCACCTTTCTGTCATTCAGCAAACCTGAAATAGTTTTGTTCCTGTCTTTTGTGCAGTAATAAGTGTAATTCAAGTGGAAAACAGACATCAACCCAGAGAAGAAATATATTATATTTTTACTATTGAAAACTGTGTTTTGATCACATATGTGTTTAATGATAAATTAGATTACTTTAGTATAGTATTTTTGCAATTTGCACAGAACTGCCAGCTGTATCTGAGGGACAATAATGATCTCTGTCTCTTTGTGATGGCAGAATTTAATGAAATTTTCACCCCAGAACTCCAAACTGATGATTTTATGTGAAGTCTTTCAAAACAGCCTACTTTTGATGAGTGAGATTACTTTAGTGTTTTGGATAACTAGATTATAAAAATTCTATTACCCAAATTTATATCACTGGTAAATTGAATCAATAACTTTAATCAGATCTAATAAAAAAGATACTTAAGGGAAGTAGCTTTTTTGCTTCATTCATTTTCTCTTAACCAGTGGTTACATATTTGAGTGTCTGATCTTGATTTAAAATTCTAAGAAAAGCTTGTTTACAAGCTTGATTTGCTGGGTGAAACGTGTTAAGGCCACGCAGCTCATATATGACAGAAAGTGACACTGATTGGCATCAGTGTTTTGGGTTGCCAGAATTTTGAGTTTTCCATAAATTCCTTGGCTTTTCTTTAAGCATGACTGAGGGTGTTTGGCAAGTAGACTTGGGGTGTTTTTTCAAGCATTTTGCTGATAGTGTTGTGAAAATAAGGGAACTGATGGGAATCCTGTGGAAGTAAGTGGGTTGTAGGAGTGACCTACATATCCCGTGCACGCCATGCTTTGCGCCGTGTCCTTTCTGAGGCCACGGCAGTTGCATGACAGCAGATAATGAAAGTCCTGAACCATGTGATTAAATTTTTACTGGATGAAGTGTACTAGGGAGGGAAATGGAAGTAGAAACACTTTGTGTGTCTTCAGTGGGAGCGTACGGGGGGGAAACAATCACTGGATAATGATTGATGGGATGAAATTTCACCAGTCCAGGTGCTGGATTCTGTGCCTAGAGCAGAGTAATAATGGCAGGTACAGGTGTAAATGGGGAGAGGAGAGGCTGGAGAGCAGCCCTGGATCAGGGATCTGGGGATGCTTGTTGTAGATCCCTTCCAGATGAAATGCTCTACATTAAATACAAGTTTGGACTTGACTTTAATCTTTAATAATGGTTTATAGTCTTTACATTGCAACAGTAGTATAGCCACTTATTTATTGCTGTAAGTGTTGTTGATGCACTCAGTTTTGGTTAGATTTGAGTTATTTTTGGTCTGTCACACTATCTCCTACTTCCTTTCCTGTGAGCATCAGAGAGCTCTGGGGTTTGCAAGGTGTAAAGGAAAAGGAAATATAATGCCAGACTAAAGTCTGCAATATCTGAAGTAATATTTCAAAACATTTGTAGAGAAACATGTAAGAAAGGTTAATTACAATTCAGTTACAATTTTTAGTTAAAACAAAAAATGGAGAGGATTTCTAGTTTTTTATGCTGTTTTTATTTTTTGCATATCTTTGTGATATATAAAGGTTTTCAGATTTTCTCTCTTAATTAAAGAATTATATGGAACAACATATAAACCAAAGTATGACATAGGCCAGGTCATAAAAATCATGTAAAGTCATCAAATGCAAAATGTTTCTTAGTAAACTTCAGTTAAATAACAGTAATTAATTTTTTGGCAGAGATTTCATGTTTTATTTTTCAAGTATGATGAAATATAAATGTCTACAGGATACAAGTAATTATTTTGCTTGGTGCTGGATTAGATTTTATTTTAATCTATTACTTTCAGTGTTTAAATTTACAAACTAAATGTGGAAAACCAGAAGAAATTAAACCAATCAGCATACTTAATAATTTCTGTAATCTAATTTATTTTACAGAAAATGAAGTCAGTTTTTTATTGATTTTGCAATAACAGTAAAATGTATGTAAATAACTGAATAGGATTGTAATTACTGTATTGAAGATTGCAAGGGCTGTTGTAACATGATGAGGAATCAGTGGTAGAATGTGCCTGATGTGTCCTTCTGTCACACCACAATGTTCATGTTTGTTTTCCTGTTCTCAGTACCAATTGCATTTGGATGATGGACAGAAAATTACAGTGGTTGCCATTCATTTCAAAAGTATCCAAGCTAAAGAGCTGTCTTGGAGTAAACTTTTTGTCAATTATTCCCAGATTAATGTTGACAGCTATGGTTTATAGACACTTTCAATGGAGTTTGGTTGCATAATCATTTCCGTCAACATCAGAGTTGTATTTTGATTCCTGTTTGGAGCCACTGGAGACTCTCACACCGTGTCTTATATTCTAAATTCTTTGTGTGCAGCAGTCTGGACTGTTAGAGCTGTGATAGGTCATCTTTATCCATCCTAATGTTATATTATAAAAACAAATTTTACTTTGAATTTTTTTCTGGAACTTCAAATGCATAGTTCTTTGACCATCTGTTCTTTGTTCTCTCTCTCTCTCCTTTCCTGCTAAACCTTTTGACATCAAAGAATAGAAAATGCTGAAAAATGCTCCCTTTGAGAGCTCTCTCAGCAGTGAAAGCAGAAGAAAAGCTGCCTCAATTGTCCTTTTGTGGGCAGATGATAGTTTAGAGTTTGGATCAGCTTCTTTCTGCAACCCTCTCTCCACTCAAGCTGAATACGAATGGAAAGTTCCAAAATACACCCTTGAAGGGCACGGTAATTTCCTTGAGACTGTCGCCCAGCACAATGAATCCTTCAGTGTAGTCAGGAGGAAGCTCTTGAAACCCAAGTGTGGCTCTGAACTCTTAGGAGAGGGCAGAGGAAAGAGCTCTGTTCATTTGCAGCTTTTTTAGGGATTTTTTTTTTTCCTTTTTTGCTCAAGAGTGAACAGAGCGTACTTTGGTAGCTCTTTCTTTCCTTCCCTTGTAATTTTTAGGTAAAAAGGTTGTTTTCCAGGAAATCCAGGTAAAGAGATGGATAATATTTGACCTTGGTGTCTGGTCTACACATTATTGGTTTTTTTGGAGTTGAGTGATAAACCAGAAGGCCTGCTCATATTTCTGCTTTCCTCTCACTGAGATTTTTCATCTTTATTGTTTTTTTCCAAAAGTTGTTGTGAGATTGGAAAGAAGTTTTGGGAAGTAGAGTATATGAATGTTTAGAATAATAACTTCAAAAGCAAGACAGCACTTCACATTTGGAGAATGCTTGGATCTTCTTCAATGTCCTGGGCATAAAGAATTGTCCTGCTCTGTGCAGCTAAACTTGCAACTCAGTCCTCAGGGACACCTGACGTGATGGATGTCTTGGGTTTTTAAAGTGTGATCCTTGAGGTGTGAACCTTTAATGGAATCAGGCTTTTCCTATGCTCAGAATAATCTTAAAAATCTTCAAACGAACTGTTGCTTGCTCTAAAAGCTTTAATAGCCTGTTGCCTTTGATTGATCAGAATTCCTTTTCTTCCAGTGTAGCAGAAGGGTTTTTTATATAGTTCTGGAATCTTAGTTTGGAGGTCTTCTTTATTTTCTTAATGCCATGTTAATGCTGTGTAGGTCAAGGGGCCTGGGGGGGGGACAGAGGGTTTGATACTCTAATTTTGCTACCTTGAGGATGCTTTTTGGTGTTTCTTCCTGAGGAGTGATGGTGGTGCAGCCTTCAGTCAAAGTGTGTTAAGAGCCATCAGGATTTTTTTAGGTCTGTCTCACTGGGAAGAAGAAGACTGTGCCCCATTTTTCCTTTCATGAGAGTGGTAAGAAACTTCAGCAGCATTGAGAAGAGAGAGCAAACTGCCTCCACTGCAGTCTGTGCCATGGTCCTCAGTGAAAATCTCCATTAAGGATGAGGGGGAAAAACTTCCCATCCTTTTTAGGAACAGGTGGTGCAAGTAGTGAGGTACTTCAGTGTGTGGTAGCTTGAAAAAGGTGTTTCCCAGTACTAAGTACTGGAGAAACGGATTTTTTTTTTTTTTGAAACAAAACCACTGTTTATATAGATTAAGATATCTGCAAAGCAGAGAAACTTTGTACACAAATAATGTTTGGTCTTGTATTTCCCCTTCCTCCAGCTGAAGTGATTTTTCTTCTCAGATGGGCTCTCTGAGACACGAGCAGAAAGACTAATTGAACTCTCTGTTTTTCCCATCTGCCACTGGGAAACAAAAGAACAACAAAAGTCCTAAAATAACCATTCAACAAACTAGAGCTGCTCTTGAGGTGAACTGAGTGACTTTTTTTTTGTAAGGAAAATATATTGATGCGTGTTTTTACCTCTTGGCTGATTCGCATTAGCACAAAAACTAGTTGCAGTTTGAGGGTACTTTCCTGCACTTCAGAGATTCGGAAGATAAATGATGCAATAATTTTGTCACTTTGATGAAATGATTTACTCCCACTGCTCACTAGAGGGTAGGCTTGGGATTTTAATAAGAGTGTTTTACAGTGATATTGCAATAGATGCACTGCCCAAAGCAGGCAGAAAAAGAAAAGGGAATATTACATCCATAAATATGAAACTGTATTTTTCATTATAGACTTTTTTCTTACAGAAGTGGAAAGGATTTTGTATGAGCTGGCTTTTATTTTGCTCTGTTTTAGGCTGGTAAACTTAGGTCTTTCACTGAAATCTTTTAGCATATCAGTTTATTGTGGATACACAGTGAAATGTGTTGGGTTATATGTTCTCTGGTATTTATTTAAGTAATAGAACAGCAAAATGGAAGCAATCCTAAGGTGCATTGCTTTCTTAGGCATTAAAATCCTGGATTAAAGAAAAGAACTTAGAAGAGTGTATGTATAGAATGACAGGAGCTCTGCTGGCTAAATGAATGTTTTAAGTTGTTTGTAGGAGTAAGTCTTTTGGACAATTAGAGTTTTGAGTGGTTTAATTGTGTTTGAAAAAAACTTTTATATGCAGTAATTGCTGTGTGCACATACTTAATTCACTCTTGGCATACTTGCAGGCAGATGCTTGTAGCATATTTATGTGGTCAAATTTTCTGAGCAGCACTCATGTTTGTTTGGTTTTTGGTATTTTTGTCAGCTTAGGAAAATATTGAGTGTACATAACATATTGAAATGTAGGTTCTGCAAGAAAATTAAACCCGTTTTCAAGACTTAATTTTCTGTTGTATTGAATAATACTGAAGATTCTGTTCTGCTCTAGCTGTAAATCTCAGTAATACTGAATTGTCATTCTCTGTTTTTTTTCTCCAGTTGCTTTTTCATTTGAGACATGTTGAACTTAAAATGGCATCTTCTAGTGGGTGGAGATGAGTTTAAAAATTCGAGTCTGTTGGTTAACTTGCACAGCTTGGGATGCCATAACTAATGAGGTTTACAGAGATTAGTTTGTCTTCTTATCCAAGTGTGTTTAATTTTTCATTGTTGTGGCACTGAAGTGCTGAGCCATCATTTCATGTATGTGGTTTATTAATTTTCCTTCTTTTGGGGGATTCAGAGACATTTATTTATTTATTATTTGCTTTGTCTGAAAGGGACAAAGCTTTGTAGTGAAAGCACTGTTGGGAAGATGGTGTTGGTGTGGCCCAGAAAATGCTCAGTATTGCAGTGATTTCTGTTACAGAATTACTTGCATAATGTACTGAAGTCCATGTATTGACCTTGAGAAAGTTCCTTCTTCACCTGCATGTGGATTAAATGAGATATTCTCACTCTGTAATACTGTTAACATTGCAGTGGAAGAGCAGGCTGTTTGCATAATATTGTCATTTTTCTTGGGCTGCTGTGGCTGTTCTTCCTGTAGTGTCTTTCAATTGCTGTCTGAAACAGGAAAGACCAAGAATTTTCTTGCAGCTGTGAAGAGAAGAATAGTAATAATAACAATTTTATTATTTGCCCTGCAGTTTCTCACATACAACACTCTATGTTGTATCCTCAACTGGGGCTTTCATTCCTTTTAGAAGTAAAAAGTCTCCACTGATTTTAAATAAATAAATGGCTTGTAATGAAGCAGATAGAAAATTATAGTGCTATAAAGTAAGCCTACTTCTCCTCTTTCACTAAGTAGTCTGATCTAATAATTTGGGGTTTTACTGCTTTCTTTCTATGCAGTATGTCTGGTTGCAGTATATAGAGAATTCAATACAGTAATAGTGTTTAAATTTTTCATTATATGCTTTTCAATGTTTGTGTGACTGTGAAACAGGAAGATCTTAGGAAGTTCAATATTTTAGAATATTTTAGAGTTGCATACAGAAAAGAGGTAGCAGATTCTGGCAGGTTTAAGTAATTGTTATAGATAGTGCTAGGACTTTCCTAAAAGATTTTCTGGAGAAAATAGAAATATTCAACAGTGCCTGTCTTTTAAAGGCCCTTCAGCTTAGTGGTGGGCATGTGTGTGTTTGGTTTGCACTATTGAATTGGGTGATTTTGTATTTTTTGGCTTTTTTTTTTTTAGATTTTGACTTCAGTGTGCCAGGATCGATGAAACTCCACAACCTTATCTCCAAACTAAAGAAATGGATCAAAATTCTGGAGGCCAAAACTAAACAGCTTCCAAAGTTCTTCCTCATAGAGGAAAAGTGCCGCTTTCTAAGTAACTTTTCAGCTCAAACTGCGGAAGTGGAGATACCTGGAGAGTTCCTTATGCCAAAGCCAACACATTACTACATCAAGATTGCAAGGTAATCTAAAAATTCCCTTTGGTGGCTGTGAGTCTGAAAACAGAGAAGAAAATTAAAGCCCTCCCCATCCTTCCTTCCATCCATCCATCCATCCATCCATCCATCCATCCATCCATCCATCCATCCGCTCTGCAAAAGTAGATGGATATTTTATAGTAGATTTATATTTTATATATGTGTGTTACATATATAAACTTTTGGAGTAAGACCTTTTTAATTTATCCTCCTTCAATAATTTTACATTTGATCACTAAACACCTGCTCTGTTCAGAGTGCTGTTGGTTCTCTTGTACGTTGCCGTACGGTTTTCTCGTACGTTGCTGTAAGTTGAGATTCCTGCTTTTACTGCAATCCCTGGAGATGCTGTTGTTCAAACCAGTGACAAAGGTCTCTCCAACTGATCCTGGCAGGTTCATGCCCAGGGTGGAGATCGTGCAGAAGCACAACACGGCGGCTCGCAGGCTTTACATCCGCGGGCACAACGGGAAGATCTACCCCTACCTGGTGATGAACGACGCCTGCCTGACCGAGTCGCGCCGCGAGGAGCGCGTCCTGCAGCTCCTCCGCCTCCTCAACCCCTGCCTGGAGAAGAGGAAGGAGACCACCAAAAGGCATTTGTTCTTCACAGGTACCAAAAAGACAGAGATCTGCCTTGTTTTTAAGTGTGTGTTGCGCTCAGAGGTTACGATCGCTGGAGGTTTTTTGAATATTCAGAAGGTAAATTCACATCTGTCCGGGTGATCAGTCTTGTCTGGAGCTGTAGCACCCCTCTGGAGAAGCTGATTGCGTGGGATCAGGGGTGTTTTCAGAAATGCTTATGTGCATTGCTTATGTTATGATATCAAGTGCACTTGTGCATATTTAAGGCAGAGAGGCCCACCGCACCTGTTGGTGTGGAAATGTGTGCACATGCTTCAGAATAAACATTTAGAGACAACTGAAGAGGGACAAAACCTTTTCTCGCTGAGTTGTGATATATGAATATTGAATTTCTTTTACGTCTTCCACATAAGAAATACTTTTTCTTTTTTTCTGCTGAATTTCATCCGAACAAAGTATTACTCTCTTTCCTAAAGGTAAAGAAAAACAGGAGGAATGATGAGTGCTCAATTTTATTTTGAAAATACAGTTGATATTTCTGTTAAGATAAAAAAAAACAACTGAGCTGGTAAATTAGTTATGAGCATAGCATTAACATTTTCTGTTGATGGGCTTCAGTTGATTATCAGGGTTGTGTTCTAAGAGCTGGTGTGTCAGCATTTGGGATCTGGATGGGCTCAGCTTTGCTTTGCTGTCCCTGCCCCGCCCCTGCACAGTGCCGCGGGTGGTGGCGGTGTCCCCGCAGATGCGGCTGGTGGAGGACAACCCCTCCTCGCTGTCCCTGGTGGAGATCTACAAGCAGCGCTGCGCCAAGAAGGGCATCGAGCACGACAACCCCATCTCCCGCTACTACGACCGGCTGGCCACCGTGCAGGCTCGGGGCACGCAGGCCAGTCACCAGGTACCGGCACCGGGGCGTTCCCCTGGGCTTTCCCCAGCACCCTGCTGTGCCCAGGGCAATTCATCCAGGGCTTTCCCCAGCACCCTGCTGTGCCCAGGGCAATTTCACCCTGGGCTTTTCTGGGGCAATTCATCCAGGGCTTTCCCCAGCACCCTGCTGTGCCCCTGGCAAGTCATCCAGGGCTTTTCCCAGGCAATTTCATCCAGGGCTTTTCCTGGGCAATTTAATCCAGACCTTTTCCCAGGCAATTTCATCCAGGGCTTTCTCCACCACCCTGCTCTGCCACGGGCAATTTCATTCAGGCCTTTCCCTGGGCAATTTCATCCAGGGCTTTTCCCCAGCACCCTGCTGTGCCCAGGGGAATTTCACCCTGGGCTTTTACCCCAGCACCCTGCTGTGCCTGAGCAGGTTGGTAGTTGCTTTAGGTCAATTTGTCTGTTGCTAAGAAGTGCATTAAAAATGCCTTTTTCCGACTAACCCCTTTGCTGTGCAGGTTCTCAGAGACATCCTGAAGGAGGTGCAGAGTAACATGGTGCCTCGCAGCATGCTCAAGGAGTGGGCTCTGCACACCTTCCCCAACGCCACGGATTACTGGACCTTCAGGAAGATGTTCACCATCCAGCTGGCCCTCATTGGCTTTGCAGAATTCATCTTTCATTTGAACAGGCTCAACCCTGAGATGCTGCAGATTGCCCAGGTATGCTGCAGTTTGTTCATTCTCTCGCCTTGGATCAGATGGATATTTGCTTTGGAAATCAAAGTTCAACGTAGATAATTAACAGTGCATTTCAGGAGGCTTTTTATTTCTGTGTGATTGCACATCCTGTAGGGAGTACTTTAACCTGCAGTCCCTCTGGACATCAACTCTGCCTTCTGTGGTGAGAGTTTAGAACTTTGTGAAATTGTTCTTAGATATTAGAACTCTTCATGTAAATGACTAATAAGTCTCTATTTTAGTCTTCTTTCAAATATATTGCTTTCAAAATACCTTTGTATTAAATCAATTAAATGTAAGAAAAATAAAATTTAGAGCTTCATTTTCTTAAAGGGCTATACCCCTTTTCAAATACCATTCTCTTTTGAGCATATCCTTCAAGCTAGAATTCTTATAAATCATGATTTTTCTGTTTTAACCCAACATTTAAAATGAGGTTTGCCACCTTAAAAAAGAGCAAAGGTGGTTTTTATTAAAGTCTCAATGTCATTTTAATGCATGGAGAGCTATGGTCTGTATAGCAATTAGGATTTTTTAATCCCTCTATTAAGTGTTCAGCTGTTTACCCACAGTGAACCTTGGACACTGAATGCTGTCTCAGAGGTCTGTTGGCAGTGGCTCTGTACAGCTCAGGATTGAGAGTAATCTATTCATTAAGTTTGGTATTACATGCATTTAGTAAGGGATTTGGACACAACATTTTGAGAGAAATACTTACCTTTGTGCACGCCATTATTCATAACTTCACTGCTCAGAAGTTGTTTGGCTAAAGGAGTGAAAAGCTATTGAAGTACTGTTGGAACTCAGGATTAACAGAAACAAAAATCCAGCTGCTTTTGGTTCCGTGAACGAAAATCAGCTCCTTGAATTGCTTTTGTGCACCTTTGTGTCAAACCCAGGACACTGGCAAGCTGAACGTGGCTTACTTCCGCTTTGACATCAACGACGCCACCGGGGATTTGGACGCCAATCGGCCGGTCCCGTTCCGCCTCACCCCCAACATCTCCGAGTTCCTCACCACCATCGGGGTGTCGGGGCCCCTCACTGCATCCATGATTGCAGTGGCTCGCTGCTTTGCACAGCCAAACTTCAAGGTTGGTATACCTCCTGCAAGGTTATCTGTATTTATAAACGAAACAACACGTGTTTTGGTGAAGGTAGGAGCCGAATGATGTGCTGCGTGTTTGTTTTATAACTTCACCCTGAGGCCAGCTGAAATGTTGGAAATTTTTGGAAATGTTTTATTTGTTATGTATAAACGTTTAACTTGACTCAGACTGGACACATAAAAGTTTGCTTTAGAGGCTTGAGACGGTTGGAGTTGGAAGATTAATACCAGTAACTCAACTCAGTGATGAGATAAAATATTGTTTATTTTTTTGTTGCATTTGTTGCAGGCGTTTCTTTTTCATCCACAGATAGAACTGGCCTATACAACATATGTGTGTATATATATTAGATACATATGTATGGATGTTGTAGTCAATGTAGCAGAAAATAATATTCCCTGAGACAGTAATGACTGCAAAAAACCCCCATTTTAGAGTACTCCAAATCTTTGCCCAAGTCTTCTGTGTGTGTATGTGGTAAACGCCAATCAATTTAGTAGAATAATTTAAAAATGGATGTACACAACTGTATCTGTGTATCAATATCTTAATATATGGTATTAATTTCTGTAGGAGTCGTTCTGTTGTGTTTTTGTAATGGAAACTTTTTATGAAAAGAAACACCTGGAGAGGAAATAATAAAGATGTTTGGAAGCCACCCTCACCTTGAAAAGTCTGAAATTGCAACGTGGCACCAAGAGTGCCAAAATGCTGTTGACTAAAATCCAGTTACAACTCTGTAATCTGACAGAACCTGATTGTTCTCTGGATTAAGTGCAACAATCTGATTTTTCTTCTTCGTCTAGGTTGACGGCATCCTAAAAACTGTGCTAAGGGACGAAATCATTGCGTGGCACAAAAAAACCCAAGAGGACACCTCCTCTCCGCTGTCAGCAGCTGGGCAGCCCGAGAACATGGACAGCCAGCAGCTGGTTTCACTGGTTCAGAAAGCTGTGACTGCCATCATGACTCGCCTGCACAACCTGGCCCAGTTTGAGGGAGGGGAAAGCAAAGTCAACACTCTGGTAGCAGCAGCCAACAGCTTGGACAACCTCTGCAGGATGGACCCCGCCTGGCACCCCTGGCTGTGACTTGACACTCTCAGTAGTTTGGGGGAAGAGAATTATTGTTTTGGTTTTTTTTTTTTTTCTTGTTTTTATTTCCTCCTCTTGTTTGTGGTGTGAGCCATATTTTTGTGTTAAGAAAATGTGAAAGAAGCTTTCCAGACGATGGCTTACCTGTCCCCCTGCATTTTGTCAGTTTTCATTCTAGCTGTGTTTACAGTAGTATGGCATTTTTCCTGGGTTTAATTTCATGAGGAGACATTTCCTCCTGTTTAAGCAGCTTTTGCAAATAGATTAAAATGAAGAGAGAAAAATAATATACAGAAAAGTCTAATTTTATGATGAAGACTATGAACTAGCATCATTAGATTTAGGGTCTGCCATTCTTAATAACCTGCAGTATATAAATTTTTTATACAATAGTAATTACTAAAAAAAAAAAGAAAAATACAGTAATGAGTTTTACTCTGTGAAATTTTACTTAATCACCCTCTCTTCATAATGCCAAATTGAAGGCACAGATAAATGCTTTTAACTTTTAAGTTTGCTTCAAATTTACCTGAGCAATGTTGCTTTGTACAGACAATTTTGTACCAAATGTTAGAGAGGTGAGATTTTGTTAGGCACTGAGAAAATGATGATGAAATTGTGCTGACTTTTCCTGGAGCACCAGCTATGTACAGTAAAAGTGTAAACCATTTAGAGTATTTGGTTTAGCTGTGGACAGTGTTTGGGGGGAAGTTTATAAAAGGATGGAAAAAGTCATCCTTTGATACCTGTATTTGTCTGTAATAGAGAAAAAATGAAATCTTATCAAGTTCTCTTTACTGTTTAGAAGTACAGTAGCTTCTTTAGAATGGATCTGTTCCTTTGTAATTTAAGAAAAAGAGCAGTTTAATGTTTCACTCGTCTTTCTGTTGTGTTAGCATTTTTATAAAACTTCGGTGTTAAGAATGTTAAATTTGTACAGAGTGATCTTTTTCAAAATAAATATTTTATAAAACTCTCTGTGGTATTCATTTTATTTATAATATTTTTAATATCCTGTGACTATGATTTTTCTTCATTTTATGATGGATGAATCAAGCACGGCCCTTCATTCCAATGCTTGGTACTCCTTTTGTATCAAAAAGGATTTTGCTCTGTGGCACTGTGTACAAGGGGAAACTCAAATATATGAGTGCTGAGGTCTGTATAAGGACTTGGAAAACAAAGATGATGTTTTTTTTTGGCAAAGACTTCCTTATCAAAATCATGTTGGCAAGAATAATCTTATAAAACCTAGCGCTTCCTGCGTGTGTCACCACACGCTCTGTCTGCAGTCATTCACAACTGAGCTCAGTGCTTTCATGACTTGGAGGCAATTGTTGCCTTCCCTTTATTGAAGATTGTAATGTTTGCAGCTGTGAAGTACAGCACACGCTGCACAGAGGAGTTGCAGGATCATTTCTTAATCATTTGCACGTCTTGGATATGTCTGAGGGATGACAGCATTCCCTGACAGGAAGTCATCAGATAATTCAGCTGCTTCTCTGTCCATGGTAGAAATCTTAATGGGAAAATGCGACTGTGACTTAAGAGACAAACTTTGTTGTCTTTAGATTTGTGACATCATCTTGGATATACTCCTGAAAGAGCATGGGTGTGAGGGAGCAGAGAGTTATTTTAATGAGCTCCCTGATGATGTTAACGTGCAAATGTTAATACCTGGTTTTCTTTCATGAGCATGTGCTATGGATGTACCTCAATTTGTGAGAAGGCTTACACAGTCTTAACCCAGAGTTTTACCACCAGCTCCAGGAGATAAATCTGAAAGCTTTTAGTTATACATGAGCATCCTTCAGAGCCTGGGGGATATCTGACATCTCTTGTATCAGCAGCAGCTGTCCATTAGCAGGAAAGTGGTTTGACAAAGCACAGGGTATGAAGTTCCTGATTATCTTCACAAACATGTGACATCTATCTTAGCTGCATTTAATTTTTTATGATTGTAGATAAGGGTTCCCTCTGTCTTGTTAGAGATCCATGCTCAGAATGGATCTTGCTGAGCAGATACTTGAAAGTGAACTACATTAATTGTCAATTCACTCTAAGTATTCCCTTCAAGGTCTCTTCCCTTAGATTAGATACTACACAAAAAACCCCCATGTCATTACTTTGTAAAATCAGAGAGATTAAGAGAGGTCAAATTTAAAATTCTCTCTGAAACTGTGTGTAGGAGCATTATGCCATTCTGAAAACTCCTCCTGTTGTGTTTGTTTTTAACCCCTGTAGAGCTGTGGACAGATTTCACCTGATTTTCATGAGGGTAACTAGTCACAAGTCCTTGACACCAAAGTTGTGCCAGCCATAATTCTGTATAAAATACAGAGATACATGTGTTGGTAGACTTTGGCACATGTACCTGTGTTGGTGTGAATTGGGCTCTTTGGGATGTCACTCAAGGCACAGAAATACTGATAACTAAGAAGCAAATTTGGCATGAAAAACTGGATAAAAATGTAAGCTGTGGATATTATAGGGAGAATAAATAGTTGTCAGGTTTCTCAAATTACACTCTTTTTTGTCTCCTGACTTTTGTAATCACGTTTGACTCTGTCTTTATTAGATGATGCTGCTGCAATTTAACGTTTTATTATTACAGTCTGCTCTCAAAGTAGATTATCAGAATTTGTTTGCTTAAATGAATTGCACTCTGAAACAAAAGCCTTTAACAGTAGTTGAGTGTTTGAGTCCACCCTCTGAGAGTGCTGTGCCACTTTCCTCTCCTGTAATTGGGCTGTCCATGAATTGTCAGATACAGAGAGAGTGAGCAAGGGATTAGTTATTAGTGGAAGATGATGACTCAAAGCATTTCAGTGGCAGACAATGAAAGCTCTGTTTCATAATGGCAGTGGAATAAAGTTGCTTTTAAGGCTCTGATCTGTTTCAAATATGATGTATGAAATGTTCCTTTGTGGTGTAGAAGCCTATTCAGAGAGATTTCACACTCACAGGAGCTTTTAATCAGCTCAGTGTGGGTGCATTTCACGTTTAAGAGGTTCAAGAGAGCACCTGTGAAACAACTGGTGTTTTGTATGTGGTTTATCATCATCATCCCTTGACTGTGCTGGGTCTCACTGTCCCTGTGTGCATGAGCTGTGAGCCAAAGGGCAGTGTCACCTCACCAGAGACCTCCTAGACCAGGTCTTAAGGTGCTGAAATGCAGGGAAAAAAAAGGAAGTCTGAAATTGTTAACTTAGATTTTCCTCTCTTGACTGTGGCCTTTTCATCTTAAATGAGCATTGCCTTTCCCTGAGAGCTCCAAGCATGTGTTGCGCTCCCTCTGTGCCTTCAGACTTCTTCCTCCCCTTTTATAATCCAATGCTCTACTCTGAGAAATCTTTTTATTTCTTCCAATTCCCCGCAGAAAGCACCACATAGGATTGGAGCAGCCTGGTTCCAGCTGGGGTCCCTCAGCTCCTGGCACGGCATCCCCCTGTGCCTGGGGGAGCAGCACCCACGAGGGACCCACTGATGATCCCTGCCAGCCCTGGGGAGAGAAATCCTGGGGGGAAATAGGGAAAGAGGGAAGGGATGGCTGATGGGCACCTTTGGGTGCTGCCTCTTCCCTTCTCCAAGGGGAGTGACCAAGTGGAGTCCACTGCCAAAATGGAATTTTAGGGAAGGAAGCAGAAGTGGCAAAGGCGAAGCTGAGCCCAGTGAAACAGGGAGAAAGAGGCTGCCCTAAGATTTGTTTGTTGTTTGTTTGTTTCCACTCAAGGATGGAGTTTCATGTTAATTACCAACAAACTGAGTGGAATCCCCCAGCCCAGACTGTTCTGCTGAGGGCAGTGGGCAGCCTGGCAAATGTTTTCAGCTGGGGTAACTTGCTCTGATGGCTGGGTCTGACACAGCCAGGGCTCAGGACATCGTCAGGAAAACTTGGTTAGGGATGTTTTGGTGTTACAAAATGCATTTTTTATTTGTTTTGTTAGGGGTGGTTTTGTCCTTTGGTGACGCTTTTCCCTCTGGCCCCCCTGGAGCACTACATGTGGTAAGTCCTTGGAAAATCCTTCTTGAGTGAGCTGTAAAACCTGTCCTGACCTTGTCTAGCCCTGGAGGATCATATAATCCTGCTTGTAAGAGATGAGGTGGCAAAGCTGGCCGTGTCTGTGCTTCCAAGGGAGAAGCACTAACTCGTGTGGGCAGTTCTCCTCTGCCCTGTTTTGGCAGTGTGGTCTGGGCAGCAGCAGTTAATTTCTTATTGTGTTCAGCAACACAAACCTCGTTAGAGCTTTGTATGAACACTTACCCTGCCATTTAATCCACAATGGTTGGGTTTCTTGGAAGAAAACGCCTAACTGTCACAGAAATCAGCTGTCATGACAAAGCACTGGTAAAAGCCCATTTCCAATCCACCCGGTTCTTGTGCTGAACGTGCTGTAGACATTTGGTGTATTTGGAGGTGCTGTTAGCTTTGGCTTGTTAGATTCATGTGCTCCACACCCTAATACCAGGCTTCACGTGCTGCCTGCAGCCTGGTTTTATTTTTTTTTTGGGGGGGAAAGGATATTTATCCAGGCTCTATGATACTGTCAGGATTGTACCTCAGTCAGTCAGCACCGCTTACCCTCAGTCCAGCCCCTGGGAACTGTTACAGTACCAGCTGTATTAAAGAAGCTTGCTCAGTCTGATAGCTGGGAAAGGACAGACCTTTGCTGGCTCTTTGTTTCTCTTTATACCAACACATTAATTACTGTCTCTCTCCACTCCTTGTTGCTGTTTGTAGGAAAGTGGCATTAAAGAATCTATTCTGCTTATTCAGCAAGAGTTCTCATCAGCAGCAATTCATAAGCCACTTTAGAGTGGGTCAGTATTGCTCTACCATCCCTCGAAGCAATAGAAAGTGGCACAGAACTTTTAATTGAGTGTGGTGGTGTCACTGAAATGTTGTTTCTTTGTGTAAAAGCTGCCCCTCTTCCTTTCTGTAACATAAAAAAATAGCGATTATCAAGTAGAGAAAGATGCCATATTGAAATTGTGTAAATTAGCTGCATGCATTATTGTAAAGTCTGTTTTTTTAACCTCTCATGCAGTACACTATGCTATCATTTATTTTTTAGCTCAGGCATGTGAAGAAGGAGCCCATCTTTGTGAGGTTCTGTGGAGGAGTCAGGGTTCCTTGTCTGTGTGTGGTGCAAACTCTCTGGTATGAACTAAAACTGTGGGGAAAAGGATTTGATATTTTTGATACTTAGGATGTGTGTGTGTGGTGTAAAACATAGTGGCTTTGTAGTCTGTGAGCGAAAAGAAGTGTCTCCCAGTTAAAACAATTTTCTTCCCTTTCTTGTTTAGGTACAGCAGTCTGGGTGGTCCAAACTCAATTTTGCTGGGATTAAACGAATTTAGAGAAAATTCTCCGGGACAGTGTCCAAAATTCTGTGATCTCTCATAGCCCTTTTGCCCTCTTTTCCCTTCCACTCTATATTCCTGGCAGAGACAAACTAGCAGAGACAAAATGTATGGACGTGACAGACACACAGGAGATGGCACAGTGACAATAAAACTGAGGCTGGTCAGATGAGTTTGCCCTGCAGGCAGTATCTGGTTTCCAGATGTGGAGCTGGATGCACCCTGTCTGAGATGTGCTGCCCTTGCTTTAGCCTTTGGAGAGAAAAGAGTAATTTTTTTTTTTTTTACTGTGGCCTGTAAATTCTTGGTGAAGGTGTTTGGATTCTTTTGAACTCTGGAAATGGATCAAAACCTGCAGATTTATGAAACAGAGACATTGGGGAACTGGAAGAGTGGGGACCCTTCCTCTGACCACCTAATACCTATCTTTGATCTGGTGATTTGGGGAAAAGAATCAAACTTCCTGAGCCTTTCACAGTCCTGCAAAAAAATAAACATTAATTTGGGGTGAAATTACGACTTGCTTGTCTCTGCTTTGGCTGTTTCACTGAGCTGGTATGTTGTGAGTGAGGTAACTACCAAAAGTGCCAAAGTGCTTGTTTTATTCCTTCTGTGACAGATGTGATGCTGTAGAGCTGTGGGATGGTTCAGTACAGATAGGAATTCTGTGTTCAGCTCTCAAGCAGGCTGCCAGTCATGCAGGGAAAGACACCTAGCTCAATTTAGCTTTCACTCACGTGTATTTTTTAGGAATTTTGTGTACTATGGGATTCGTCTCCTCTTTTTTGTGACCTGAATGAAGGTATTTTGCTGTAGGAATAATTACATCCAAGGGTGCTCAGCTTCCTTTGTAGCACTCTTCTGTAAATCCACCTAGAAGGAGAACTCAGTTTTGGTAACTCTTTTTAACCACACACATGGTTTTTTAATGAAACAAGTTCATAGATTGACACAAAAGTTATTCTTTAGGGGGGCTGATTTAATGTCAGTGTTACTCGATTCAGTGTCTAAACTCCCATTTCTTAATACGAGGTTTTATTTTAGAAAACATTTTGTAACTTTTTAGGCTGTTCCTGAATAAGAGTGGATACTTGGTTAGGCTGTGCTTGTGTAGCTCTTGGCATTTATTGCAGCATGATAAGCAATGCTTGAGAAGAGGATTTTCACCAATTTTTAGTCCTGTCTTTGTAAAATACCAGAACCATAGATTTCAGGGGTTTTGTTAAGAGCAACATACTCAGAATTAATGGCATAATGCCTCATTCCAGATTCGAACAAGACAAAACACTTAGGTATAATGACAAACACTGCCTTTAGCTTCCCAGTGTTTCTCTTACTTTCAAATGTTATTCAGTCAAAGAATAGTCTTGAGTTTTCTAAAGATCAGAGTATCTTCCTCAGATCACAGTCTTAAAAATCTCACTATTATTTACACAGACCTAAATGTAGATGCAGAATTGGCATTTTTCACTGACTGCAGCTCATTCTTGGAGGAATGGGGCTGAAGAGTTTGAAACTTAGTTTACAGTTCCTACATCTGAGGATGTGAGAGAAACTCTGACATCTGCCAGCCATGGCACAGGCTGGAAAATGCCCAGATCTATTTTCTGTTTCTCATTGATTCACTTTGTCATGTTGGTTGAATTACTTCACTCCTTCCTCCTTCTGATTTCCCTGCTACTCTTGTACATTTTTCTTAAAGGAAAAGTTTGAACAGAGCTTGGCACAATGAGAGCCCAATGCAGGACCATGTCTTTAAGTGCCCCTGCTGTGTAAATAATGTGTTGCTCTTCAGCCATGATTATTTTCATCACTCAGGAGCTGGATGCACACAGAAAAGAAGCCTTACCCCTTCTACCTTTAGCAGAATTGTTCCCATTTAATTTATCTGTGTTCGGCACTTCTGAGGTATTCCACTTTTCCTAGAGAGGAAGAAAACACAAACACACAGGTTAATTGCCTTAGCTGCAAAATTTTTTCCTCTCAGTATTTGCAAATTTGGTTAACAATTACATTCCCATTTTGCCTGAATCAATGGTAAGAACTGCACACTCAGAGTTGTGTGATTCACCTCTCTCTATGCTTTTAATGGTATTCAGAAGGAGCAGGGATAAATGCTCTCAGTTGAAGCAGTAGATTACAGGACATGAATCAGTGATAAAAATGTGCAAATGGACCTGACATCAGTGGTGCAGCTGAAATATTTTTTCATGACTGCTCTTAGGGATTTGCAGTATCTGTCCCCGCCATCTTTAATAGGTAGCTGTTCGTGAATCAAATAACACAATTTCAGTCAAGGAGCAACCTGCCAGTGGGAGGAAGTGTATAAACATAAATTACATAATTATTATTCCACTTGCTTCTATGCATTTAATCACAAAACAGCAGAAGCCCGAAGATACAAAATAAACCTTAAAGGCATCATAATCTTAAACAACGGTAGCGACACACCAACATGTGCCCTGTAAAATAGAAAAAAGATTAGTAAAAGAGTGGCACTTTTTAATTTATTTTCCTCTTTTGTGATCATTAGGCAGTAACACTAACTTAGCTTACCATACTTGCTTACTAGGTCAACAATTCTTGAAGCAAAGCTACAAAGAACTGGAAGCTTATTGGGATACATGGATTGTACCTCCTCTTATTAGAGGAGAAGAAAAAAGAGGGGATTTTATCTATATTTTCTTAGGGCAACCCTCCCTGTGTGATAGATACAACTTGATGCAGTGATTCTGCCTGAATTTCCACTGCAACAATAGACCTGAGGGGAAAAGTGCATCTTTGGGAACTGGCTGCTGGCACCGATGTCAGTCATGGATTTTTTCAGTCGTGAACTGTGTTCCTGTTTATGAAAGAAGAGCAAGAGTCATGCAGGGAATTCCCACCATCAAGGAACACAATTTCTTTTGTAGTCAGTCAGTAATCAAAATAAAAATCAATTCTTTTTGCCTATGAATGGATATCTCTAATATTTTCCCTTCTTTGCGTACATTTTAAATATTTAGCTTGCCTTGGAGGCACAGGAAGCAGAACAAACATTTAGTGCTTTAGTGTGGCCATCGACGTGTCTTTTGCAGTAGATGACGAGCAGTGTGTCTTGGAGGAGAGACACTGGCCTAGGGAAGAGGATATTTTAGATTTAGATGGTTCAGATATTTAGTTATGGATCTAGATATATCCATACCTATAGATGTTATATGGATGTTAGTTAGTTTAGTTTATTTTGTGTGTTTGCCATTGGCTTTTCGCTCTTCCAGCAATTTGATTTTGGCTGTTCACTCCTTTTTCCCCTGGGCTGAACCCTCCTGGTGTCTGTGAGCCAGAGCCCTGAGGGTGAGGTCCCCGAGCCCCCTCCAGACTCAGGAGCTTTGTCACCTTGTCCCTGCATGAGCTGCCACCCCAACCCAGCCTGGGGAAGGGCAGGACTCACCGCGGAGGCTGAAACAACAGGAAATTTGTGCTCAGTGCCTGCAGGGTGAAGGTGGCCCTGCCACGTGGGTGCAAAGCTGGCTCAGGAGTTCACTGCACATCCCAGAGAACGACCTGGGAATCTTATTTTTGTTACTTTAATTCTGTATACATCACAAACTAACAAGCAGTAATGGGAAAACCATTTTATCAATATCCTGTGTCAATGATATGGAGATTAAGGGCAGCTGGATTCCAGCACGAGCACAAAATGTTGGGTAGATCATTCCTATGCAATTTAATCCTTTAATCCATGCAGTAAATAAATGTTTTTGATCTGAAACACAATCACTTTGATTACAGCAGCAGAGGGGCATATTTTTTATTCTGCTGCGTTATGTGGGCTAAATAGGAAAAAGACTGATGGAGGTTTGGCAGATCAAGTCCTACAAATGGACTGTCTTCCTGTTATTTAGACAAATTAATCTGTGGGGAAGGGCACTGTTATCAGCAGACCAGACCAAGGGTCAGTTTCTTGTCACCCATCTCTCAGGAATGAGAAGTACTCTCTCCCAGAAAAGTTTAGTTTTCAGAAATTTTGCTTTTAGAAAACAATATAATTGTTTTTATTTTTTTAACTATCTTCAAATAAAAAATAATTTTATTTTTTTAAAAGATTAAAAGCATTTTATATGGAAAATTTTTCCTTCAAAATTTAAAATTAGTAAAAAACAATTTTTTTTTCAGTTCAACCAGGCACCCCTTAAAACAAATTTTACTGTCCAATGTCTATGCCTGATTTCTCTCTTTTTCAATTTTGCATCCCAAACCTGCTGCCCTTTTGCAAAATTTGGAAAATATCATCCCAAATTACAAATGGATCCAGCCTTGGCAGCTATTGGGAGTTTATTTAAATTTTAATTTGTTTGTAATATCCTTTTACTTGAAATGTTATGGAGCATATTATTCCCATTTATTTTTCTTTAAAGAGAAAAAAGGAAATGTTGTGTATCCAGTTTTATTTTGAAGACAATAATTAATTATATTTTGATTTTTGAATTATCAATCCATTATGATGTCTCAAACAGACATCTTTAAGTGTAGAGCTTAAATTTTTGTGAAAGAACTGTCATTTTCTTTCTTTACATGCTGCCCACTCCAATGGGGTTTTTATTCATCTGAGCTGTCCCAAAGTAAATAGTTCAGTGATGAGGCATTTTCCTCAGAAATCCAGAGGGGCTTTTTAGTACAATTTTTTTTATTTTTAATGTAATATTTTAAGTCTGATTTTCCATCCCACGAGCTATAAATCATACCTGTTTACAGGTATGTATAGAATTCTGTGGACTAATGATTTGAAAGTGCTATCACAGGAAAAACAATGGTGTAGCACAATAGTTGACTCCCCCAGGAAATTGCAGAGCTATCTCAGTCCTCAGGAGGTTTAAAACTGTCAGTGCTTGGTAAAGATGAGTAATAGCAATCCTAGGTGTTCTCAGCCTTGAGTTTTAAAATTGTTTTCAACTCTCAATGCAAATGTCCCTTTCAAGGTGAAAAATGTCACACCAGAAAGGCTGAAAAGTTTCCAGGCAATTACACTGGTGAATAAGTGTGTATGGGTTCTTGATAACTTCAAAATAAGCTCTTTTAAAATAAATAATAATAGTGAAAAAGACAAGGAGCCCTTGTAATTTATATATGAGTTGACTGGAGAAAATAAAGCATGGAGTAAATCCGTAAGGCTATTTACTGATTGCTGAAGTCTAGAAGTGATTTTTTTCAGTTCTGCACTAAGGTTGCCCCTACAGAGCAGCACCACAGAGGCTGCCAGGTTTTGTGTAAAGACATGATCTAGTCTCAGGCAGTGACATTCAAAACCCCAGATCTCATTTTAAATTGGAAACCAATATTAATAGGCAGCAGCCCTTCCACAGTTGATCTCTTGTTAATTTGACAGAATATGTAACCAGCAAACGTGGTTTCACTTTTTTCTCACCTGCAGCTCTCTCTGCATGTGGAGAACATGAAGTCTTTCACAATAATTTTTTTTCACGTTCATATTATGCCAAGAATCTGGCTACCTGTTGCAAAAAGTCTCAGTTTGTCTTTTCCTGGCAATTTTAGGAGGTTTAAAGACAGAGACACAGAAAGACTGTTGTTACAGCTGTAATTGCAACTGAGCAAATGAAGGTTGATATTTCAGAGGACAGGGAGGAATTTGTTTAATGTATGTTGTGATTCTCATAATTTTCTGTTCACATATGATGGCTGGTTGGTGGGCACCCAAATGGCAACATATTCATTTTTGACACAGCTGAAATTCAATAGCTGTGCTGTCTCTATGTGGAAAACAAGAATCCTTGTGTGTCAGGAAACAAACATGCTTCCTTGAAACTACTATTTGTAGGCACTTTGAAAAATGACATTTTAATCCCTGCTTAGCAAATTCCCTTATGCAAAAGAGAACTTTGATTACTTAAAAAAATATTGTTATTTAATGTGAATTTGAATTTTAAATAACCCATTTCCAAAGAAATATCTACACGTGATTGCAATTCTTTCTCCCCATCATTATCCTTTAGGGGAATAGGACAAACCTATTGTTTGTGCCTGGAGAAACCTGGAGGCCTCTTAGTAAACTGCATCATCTCTACAAGGAAAGGGGGTGTATTCAGAAGCTTTACAAATGGCAGAAATAAATCTGGTGTCATTTGGTATCAGGCATAGATTTGTAATCTAAATGTAAAGAGCAAATTTTTCTTTTAACATCGTGACTCCGAAGCGTAACAGGTAAAAGAGCTGAAAATATAAATTTAAAGCAACTTTTCTATAGGCAAAAAAGGAACAAAGAAGGATTAAAGCAGGTGAAGGAGGTACATGAATGGATAACTGGAGGAAAGAATTATGTGAATCATGTACTACAGACAACGTTCAAAGATATGAGGCTCTACAACTATTTTTATCTAGTGCTTTATGGCTGTAATCTGGAAAATTGCTCGCACACGTATAACATGGAAGCAATTCCATTGCTTTCAGTGAGTTAGGAACAAATGGGGCAGCCATATGTGAATATGTTTTCCAGCTTAGAGCTATCAGACTCTCCTTTGTGCCTATTCAAAGCATCCAGTGAAGTCAGTGGGAATTTGGGCCAGTTGGAGATTTCATCTGGAGCTCATTTGGAGCAGCCTCACAGCAGAGCTTGTGTTTCCTTTCAGGATGTAACTCACAGAAAAAGAAAAATCAGACATCATTTCACCCTTTCAAGTGGTCTTTTCAGGACAAAACACATTCTGATTGCTGCTCAGGAGGGAAACCTGAGGCACGCCATTGCTCACCCTGGAGGGATTTACCCTCCCAGCCCTGCAGATTGCAGGGCTGAGCCAAGCAAGCCTCATGCTGATGCCAGTGCTGTCTGCTGAGGGCTGAATCTCTTCCTGAAAGTTGAAATTTGGGCTTCTTGACCACGTGGGCAGTGCCATGAATGGGCTGATGCCAGTTTTAAATTTGTTTTCAACTCTCAATGCAGGTGTCCCTTTCGAGGTCACACCAGAAAGGCTGAAAACTTTCCAGGCAATTACACTGGTGGATAAGTGTGTATGGATTCTTGATAACTTCAAAATAAGCTCTTTTAAAATAAATAATAATAGTGAAAACAGGAAATTCTTGTCCTCTGTCCTCCCTGCCTGTGTTTAATTAAACCAACCACCCTCCACTCTTTTCCAAATCTGGCTTGGGAAGGACAAGCCCTGGGTAAGCTTGGCTTGGTGAGGTAGATTGAAACAATGGGCCAAATATGGCCACTTGCTAAATTATTTGTGGTACAGTTGAAAAGAGTAAAGCTATCAAAGTCTGGGTATCAGTGCTCTAGTTCTGAAAATGCTGACTGTGGTTTCAGTCACAACTCTTACCTTTAAGGATCAATGGTGTGTATAAAAATGTAAGCTGTTTCCATTATAACCTATCAACAGAATAATATTTGTTTTTTTTCTCAGGAGTGTCTCCTTTTTGCCTGTAAGAAAAAAAAAGAGTTCAAAAGTATTTTTCCCCAAAGGAATAATTTTTCATGATACGTTCATACACACTTGAAAAGCAGCACCTATCATGAAAACATCATTCCTTACCTACCAATTGTGTAGAGTCACTGAGTTGAAAGGCAACTGTACCCTCCTACCACGAGTAGATCAACACCATGCATCCCTGAAGCAGTGCACTGATATGGACCTATTTAGATTTTTATCAGTTTCAGCTCTGTGTAACCGTTTTATTATAATTGACCTGGGTTTGTTTCTACCTGTCTCCCTCATTAAAATGTATAGCACCTGGGCTAATGGATTTTGTTTCTATCAAGATATAATGAGGACTGGCATATCTGCATATTCTCCGAGTGCACCAAAAGCAGAGACAAATACTCCATTTTATTACCATCTGACAGAGACATAATGATTGCTGAGAAACTCATTACCATCATATTATGCAATGATTTAACTCAAAAACCTTGCTGTGCTGCAGCCTGGCAGTGGTAGAGCTCTTGGAAATGCCTGTTTTTTGTGTTTGAACAGCGTGAGCTGAGCTGATTCCCTTCGCCCCGTGTGCTGCACACAGTCTATTTGCTTTGCAGATTTCTGACTGACTTTGAGCGTATTTCCTTAGTGTGTAATTAAGGAATATCACTGAAAGGTGGTTAGAAAAGCACATGCAATGAAAATAGAGGTAGTGAAGGAAGTTGGTACAAGAGGGAGAGCAAAGTATTCTCCCTTCTCTCTCAGTTCTCCCTCCTTTGCACACCCCATAACTCTGTGGTTTATAGGGAAGGCACCCTGGCTCCTCCTCTTTTGAGGCAGCTGCTGAGAGAGTTCCAGCAGCTCTTGGTCAACTTCTCTGCAGCTTTGCAGATACAGACAGGTACTTAGAGATAAAAGGTTTTCAGCTGCAATTTGTGTCTTTGCTCTCTGTACAACTTTCCTCTTCTGAATGGTGCTGCTGAGCTGATTTCTTCAGAGCTCAGTTTAGTGCAGAAGACCGTGACAGAAAATGTCACTGAGCACAGTTTATCATCTGAACACAAAACCCCTCAGTAATGCAAAATAACACGGTTCAGCTGGCAAATGCTGGCTGCAGCCACTCTGCTTCCATGCTAGGCAGGGGAGGGGGCTGGACTGATCATTTGTCTCTGTCACCTGAGATAGGAGGTCCTTAAGTGTTTTAAATATCTATATAATAGCCAAGAAGCCTCTAGTCAAGTTCTAACCCCTTCCAGGCTGTTTTAAAAATTCACCTCAAGGTTTAAGAATTCACTGTATGTGAAGGGGTGGGAGCAATGTTCCCATTTCTCCTTCCAATGTGTGGAATTCACAGTGTTGAAATACGTTAAAGGGTTCATTCTTTCACATATGTAACTATAGGGAAATGCACAGTTTTAACAGGGGGATGGTAAGAGAGTTCTGGCATTTTGTAAACTTTTTCAACTTCAGAAACTGTGTTAACTTTTCCAATTTCAAACACTGAGCAGCACTAACCAAATGTCAGGCTGGACACGTGTTTGGGATGGCATTGTCATTTTATATCACTGGACAGCTACTTCAGCAATTTGGATCCCTTTGAAAATAATTTATTCTTTTAAGCAAGTTCAGTTACTAAAGAAACAAAACATACAGTGTGTTCACACCACACAGACGTGATTTATTTGGTAGGTGAGAGGAGGAATGATTTAGAAATCTAGAAATCTAACTTCAGCCATTTGATTTCAGCCCTGTAGATTCAATGGATAGAGATTAGTCCCTGTATGCAGAGAAAAATGCCAGGGATGATTAATGAACCTGTTTCCATCTAAACAGCAATGAGAACTTTGCAATACAAAAGTCTATAAAGACTGAATTCAATCCTGAGCTTGTTTACCTGTGTTTTGGTATTTAGAAAGAAGGAGAATGGGTAAGGTTCTTCTTCTGTTTATGGACATTGATGAGCGAGTTAACAGGTTCAAATTCCTGCTGAAATAGGTAATGTGAAATTGATAAAATAGGTCATGCATACCTAAAAATAAATGGGGAGCTTTCTCCATATTCAGTGTTTGATCATGTAAGTAATTTAGCTGTGTTACACCACAGAATTGTGAGCAGAGGATTTCACCTGGGAGAGCTGCTGTGGGTTTATAGAGCAGGTCTCCCAGTTGGAAAATGAACCATATGGTGCATATGTCAAACCCAGGGAAGGAGGTAAACCTTACACAGACCTAACAGATTCACTCTTAATTAAGATCAGATGGTGCCTACCATTTATCAGGACACCCAGGCAGTCTATTTATATTTACCTTGATCTTGGGTGTGAAGATGTTGTGTGAGCAAATTTCTCCAATCACCCGAAATCAGTGGAGTTTCAGTGGTGTGGGTGAATGTTCCACATGACCCTTTGTGTTGGGGGAATTCTTGTGAGGGGAGATGGGAATTTTCTGGACAAGCCACGTGTCTGGTCTAGGGCTGCCAGCTCAGGGGAAGACAACACACAGAGCAGCAGGGAACTGGGAAGAGCTGTGTGTGATAGAACTTGTTGCTAGAGTCCAAAAAAAGGGTGAAGTCCCTTAATTTCTCCACCTCCTTTCTGGTTCCATCTAGCTCCTGGCTCTTCACTGTGCATTCAGACTTCAGGATGCACAAAGGCTTTTCAGTCTGTTGGAAAAGGCTCATTTGCTCTTGAAAACTTGGAAGATCATGTTACAAAAACGGTGATGTGTATAAACCAAAGAGATCTAAAATCCTTGGTGGTCTACAGATGCCATCAGCCCTCAACTGCTAAGTTTTGTTTTATTTTCTACATGCATTTAAGTCAGCCCCAACTGGCTCCTCTTCAAAGTAGCCCCAAAATCATTCAACAACATTGTGTCAGCCCCACAAAACTGGGACTCCTCTCACCCAGTGAGTATGGTCAGGCTGGGATTTCCTTATCACTGAGATAAATTAAGAAATATTTCTTTTGTAATGCAACTTAGGAGGGAAAGTTAAAAAGACACTCCTCTGGAAGAGTCTGTAGATATTAGTTACCAGCCAGCTTTGGCACTGAGGCTGTGGAAAGAATTTCTTTTTTTTTCCTCAGCATTTTTTCTTCCCTGTAGCTTTATCTTTGGAGAAGACAGTGACTCTATCCATGTCTTATATCCAGGAGTACGGAGTGTGCGTAAGAAAGTGCCAGAATCATTTTTGAGTACTGTGGAGGAAAACACAGTTGTACACAGAATTATTTCCAACAAATTGGAGGATTGCTGTCCCCAACATACAAAATTTGGAGCTCAAATGCTTCCCCACCTCGCATTAATCTTGCACACAGAATCCCATGTTGATTGTATTGACTGGATGGAAATAAGGTCACTGCACAGTGAGGCACTGAGCTTATTACTGATGTTATAAGGGATTGTTTTCCTTAGGTGAGTACAAGGATGTTGATAGCTAAAATATACCGTGTGTTTGTTTTGGGTAAACATTTTGCTGTAATTCAATTTATGAGAGGGATCTTTCTCTTAAAAGCATTGGACACGTCTGCATACTAATAGGAGATTATGTTTTTTAGCTCTACATACTGGAGAGCCTGAAAACTGGTGATTTAAGTCCAGGAGAAGTATTTTTACTGTGTAATTATGAAATAAAAAAGACAGCACCCAAAATGACAACCAGGATGCTGATTTTGGAAACCTCCTCTCTTTGGAAATAAGAGCTGCATTCATTCTTGTGTTTTTTTGGGTTGGAAAACTCGTGTGTTTTAATGTAAAACATAAATAAACCACATGATAAAGAAAACCAGTGAAAATACCTATAGTTGTGCAAAATTCAGAAGGATGAGACTTGTTGTTTCTCCAGGACAGGTTTGTGTCTACAATATACCAAAAGGAGTCTGCTGATTTAGTTGGGTTTTTTGTGTTTTTTTTTTTTTTCTCCCTAAACAGAGCAGGAAGTTTTGTACTGAACATTATTTGGTGTGGCAATGGGATATGGAAGAAGCCAATTTGTGGTTATCCTGTAAAGAATAAATTGTGAGGGAAATCCCTTTACATCTGTAAGCATTCAATCCTCATTCCAGAGTTTGGAAAGTGATTCTTTCTGCTATTATACACAGTTTAACTGTTTAATATGAACTCTTACCTCAGAGGTTGTGTTTGCACAGCTCAGGGAAGCCCTGACACCAGGCCCTTTACTCCACATCAGTATTAGGAAAACTTTCTTCCCTGAAAGGGTGGTCAGGCATTGAAATAGGATGCCCAGGGAAGTGGTGGTGGAATCAGCATCCCTGGAAGTGATCAAAAGCCATGTGGATGTGGCACCTGGGGACATGGCTTGCTTCTCCCAGGAGGATTATTGGCTGCTCAACACTCTGACTCTGTAGCAGCACTGAAAATTTAGGTTTTGAGTTGTTTATTTTATCCATGGCTGCTTTGTCTCTGGCTTTGGATTTGGGAGAAGGAAGGAAAGTGGTGTCAGGCCACCTCAGCTCCCTGTCTTAGCTGAAGGTGCTGCCCTGTGGATGCTGGAACACCATCCAGGGCTGGGATCCTGCCAGCTGGAGAGGTGTGGGGGCACTGGGACAGCCTGGGGGCACTGCCCCACCAGCTGGGGGCACCTTGGTTTGTCTCCTCCTGCCTCCTGCATGGTTCAGTCTGTGAGGCCACTGCTCATTCTCATGCAGGGCCACCTTTACTCAGCCTCACCAGTAAAGTCACTGCAACTCAGTTTTAATTGGCCAATTTTTTAAAAGCTGCCACAGTCTTTAGGCTCCTAATGACTCCTAAAACATGAAATGAATTCCTAGTCACTGAGGCCGAAACAAAAATAAAAAAGAGCTCAGTGCTTTCTCTACTGTGTTTTTCTTGCCTTTTCATGGGTGAATTATTATAAAGGAAGCTATGTATCCCTGGAGACATTCATTATTGTAATGATAACTGGAAAGGGCTTCCTGTTGAGGAAATAATAAGTGGATCCTGGTTTGAATGAACTCCAAGAGAGAAAACTCTGTCCTTCTGCCTGTCCCAGCATGGTGCCCCTCCACAGGGGCCCTGGATTTCTACGTGGAGCACGAGGGAGAAGCTGCTCCTCACAGCACCCATCTCTGGCTGTGTTTGGGACTCCAAATGGGAGCCCAAATGGGAGGTAATAGAGCTGGGAAATACATTTACCTCCCTCTAGGTCCCATCTGCTGTCCCCTCCCGTGCAGGGGCCCTGCCAGTGACAGAGTGGGTACAAAGCACAGCCGTGGGAAGGTGAGTGGGATGTTCTCAGCTTGCTTTGGGGAGGCTCCTGGCTGCTGTGGGAGGAGAGTGGCTCTCAAGGGAGAACTCTGTGAGTTTGAGAAGCAGGAATTCCAGAACAGCAGCCACTCCAATGCTTTTCTACATTCAGGAGCATTTTAGAGGGAAACCTTAGAGGGTTCCTCTTCCTTTTCCTAAGCTCAACGGCCTGGCCCTCATTCCTCTGAACCAGCTGTAAAACCTGTAAATGGGGAGTGCTGGTGGACAAGGCAGGAAGGATAACCATGTGAAAACAGTTTGGATGAAATCATCTCCCTTTCTATGCACATCTGCTTCTGTGGACCTTGTGGGCAGTCTGGGTCATTTACTGAGGAGTGTTCACCCAGGGCTGTATTGGGGTATTTAGATTTTGTTTGAAGTGACATGGGGAAATGCATCAGCTCCAGCAGGGAGAGCAGAGAACCATGCTGAGTGTATTGGCTGATTGGAAAAAAAAAATTAAAATAATTAAAGGAAATCACTGACCTTGGATTAAATGTTGCTGTCAGCTGCTCAGAGCACGGAGCTTTGCATAGCTGTGGGGTGATTATGCAGATCAAATGCACAACCAACCAGAAAATAGGAATTCTGTTTTGTAAAAATCTAGAATTGTGCAACAGCACCACAACAGCATCCCTGCACCCAGGGTGGCTGGGGCAGGGCTCCCTCGGTCTGTATCAATAAGCTACACACACAGAGGCCAATCAAAATTCTTCTTCGTTCAAAATCCTTTTATTCTAGATAAAAAATTTCATGGTTAATCACTATCATCTTGTTCCCTTGCTAGGTAATTAGTATTGCATTGTTGCTTTGTGCCTTTCTCTATGTTCCCTTCATGTTAGAGAAGTTTAATTGACATTAAAAGAAGAGGAAATTAAAGGGATTTTAATCAGTTGGTCTGTCCTATCTGTTTAAAAAAAAAAAGCTGGAGTAATAGAAAAATAGGCTGGTGTCTGTGCTCTCTTATCATCCATTTTGCCGTTCATTACTGAATTGATGAGAATGTCTGCTTTGCATATTTAATCATAGAACTGCTTAAAATACAACTGGGCTTTCTTCCTGTTGGTGCTTCTCTAGGCAGCACTATAGGTGTCAACAGGCTGTTGCCTAACTATTAGCTCAACTTTTTTCCAGTTTTCACTCAGAAACCAACGCTGTGAGGTGAAAAATGGGCACTTACTGTGGTTTTCTCAGAAGATTCTTTGATGCCTAGAGTAAGATTTCATCTCATAAAGAGCTAAGTAAGAAAATAATGTTATCTGTAAGAACTTTGCAAGTCTGTAGTTTAACATGAGAGTTTGCTTGAAGCTGTTTACTTAGAGATTTTCTGAATCAGGACTCTGGTGCATTAAACTTGCAGAATCTACAAACGCCCTATGTTTGAGTTATAAAATGGTTGGTAAACTTACACTGAAGGCAGCAAACGAGTGGTACAGGTCACAAAAAATAATATTTGGACTATATTAAATATTCACATCCTGAGAAATTTTGAAAACGCTCTAAATAATAAATCTTTTCTAGAATTTGACTCAAACAATAAAATAAGTTTAGTGTATTTTGGTGACCTGGATGAAACCAGAAAAAAATTGGTCTCATTTTTCTTAAACAAAGGTGTTGAAGAACTGTTATTGTTTGTCAGTTGATCCTATAGTGAAAAGCAAATATGAATTTTAATCATAGTGCTTATTAGTGCTTATTAGTGCTTTCTCTTCTGAAAATTGCAATAAAAAGACAATCAGAGCAACATTCTTCAAACAGCCTTGAAGAAATTTGCTAGAAGAATAGGAGTTCTGCATCTGATGCTGTGCTGTTCAGAGGTGAACTCAAACGTGCCACTACCAGGCATTTAATACAAAGCAAATTGTCAGGGACTTGGGGTTGTACACACTGGAATGAGCAGGAGGGCTCCCACTGATTTCACTGTGCTTGGAGTCAGGCAGTGAAAATGAGATCCTGGCAGCTCTCCAGTGCAGCCTGATGGCAAAACTCCATTGCCTCGTTAGGGGCAGGATTTTGTACTGGGTTTTGCTAAGACTTCGTTCCCACCTGACTTTTATCCTCAAAATGAAGGAAAGCAGGAGTTGCATCTCGTTGGGTCCCTGCTATTGCTGTGCAGGTGAGAAGCAGGGAAATGCTGTGGTTGGCTTTAAAAACCTGGCTGGTGATGGGAGATGGACTTCAGGAGCTTTATTGCCCATTCTTGGCGGGGATCCTCTCCTGAGCAGGTGCTTCCAAGCTCTGCCTGTGTGGAGCCTGCAGAGTGACACATTGGTGGGAACAGGCTGTGGAAATGGTGGATATGGAGAGGGAGGTGCCTTGGTACATCCTCCTGCTGCCTGTGCTCATTCACCCACATCTCCCGGTCATGGAGGTGGGCAGGGGTTTTCTGAATCCCAAGGAGCAAGGTTTCTATTTCAAACTTTCTCCTTTCTATTCCTGGCATGGGATAGCAAGTTGGACAAATTGCTTATAAACCTCAAGACCCTCCCTGGGATTTATTGGATCCCTGAGCTAAGATTTTCTGGGTCTCGGAGGCCCATGTAACCCCAAGCACCAGTGAATCTCCTGCCTAAGGTGAATGCATTAGAGAGAAGATTTTGGCTTCTTCCACCTAAAGTGGAAACTTTGCATAGTATCCATTCTGATTTGTTGTCCACAGATGAATTTTGGTGATCCTTTGAGAACTGACAAAAAATAAGCAGCAGGTTTTTTTCTTCTGTAATTTTGAGACTTGCTGTCCAAATACGACACCTGAACTGTTCTGATTCTACTGAAATGAACACAGACTTCTTTGCTTTGATTTTAATAAACAATGGATTGGTTCCTCTGCCTACATGTTTGTAATTATGAGAGTAATTGTGTGTGACTGTAATTACTCCTGTGCTTAATTTTCATCCTGGTTTAAGGCAGAAGGAAGTTATCCAATAAAAAATGGAAGTGGTTTGTTCCCAGATATGGAATCATGTTCTTGCATTAAAAAAGTTGGCTGACAGACTAGATTAAATGCAGACCTCTTCTGGGAGGCCTTTAACTATTGTGTGCCTAAAAGAAAATGTATTTACAATAAAATACATGTTCCTCTCAGATTTTATTTTGGGTGTCTTTTGGAGATGTCTTTGTCTCTTTGAGAGGCATCACCTACATGAAAACCACAAACCTTTGGGAACATGTGTGCCTTCATGAAAATCTGTAAATGGAAGAACACAAGGACAGGTGAAATGTGATTCTCCTGGGTGTGGGATGATGCTTTCTTTGTAACAGGGGTCATTTCCTCACTGAAAGAGAAAATGTATTTCTGAAACTTCCTTTTCTGAAGCCCTTAATTGGGTGGTCTTTAGACTGATTTGATTTCTGGGTCTCCTTATAGACAACTGCCTGGGTGTCAGAAATCACAGACGTAATTTAAAAATGCTGTCTTTGTCTTATGATAACGCTGCCACAGTAGTGAAGATGTTGTCTTAGCTGCCATGAAACCAGCTTTATGGATCTGGAGAAGCAGAGTGCCAGCAGTACAGGGTAGTTACAGGTTAAAAACCCTCTTCATTTTAGATTCAGTGAGGCCAGCACTAGGATACAGATGCATTCCTGAAGCTCTTTCCTTCTCCTTTGAGTGACTGCAGCCTCTAAGAGGAACACAGACACCACCATTAGCAAGGGACAAAGAGACAGCTGTGTTGCTTTTCAGCAAGTGGGCAAATAGAATAAATATCTTGGGAAGGAGATCTGAGGAAAAAGGAGACTCAAACCCAAGACCTTTGGTTAATCAACCATCTCCATCCAGCAGCAGTCCCTCTAACAATTCCTGTATAGAGTTATCTCCTAGCGATGGCATTGGAGGACATTGCACATCTCCAGTCTTCTCTTTCCCTCTCTTGTTTCTGTGCTCCATAGGCAGAAAGCTTTGCCACAAATTGACAAAAGTCCCAATGGTTTCATAGCAATCAGCAGTTTCCTGCAGGCTTTGCAGGGTGCCCTGATGTGAAGCCTGGAACAATGAGCAATTCCCTCTGCACCCATGGCTGGGTCCATGGTCACTGCCTGAGTGCTCTGAGACAATCAGGAAGGTCTCCTGTTAGACCTCTGGTGGGATTTCCCTGTGCAGAGGCTTGCTCCCTGAGGCTCTACTCTTTTAATCTGAAGTTCTCTTTTATTTATTCTGGGATAGGAGCCTTATGATAAAGGCCCTGCATGTCAAATTATTTTAATGAATTAGACCTTCAGGAAGCCATTAACAGAGGCCTGTGCTGTGTTAAACATGCTCATTGTGTGGCAGCAGCTCCATCTGCCCCTCCACAGCCCTTCTCCAGGGCACCACATCACACAGACCGTGAGCCACGGGGAATTGTGCTCTTGCAAGCACAGTTTTTTTTTCAGTCTGGCCGGTTTCCAGCAGTGCTGGTGTGATCAGGGGGCCTTTGGCAGGGCATGAGGCTGAGGAGGAGCGGGCTGTCCTGTGAGCCGTGCCAGGATGCTCCGTGCGTGCCACGAGGGGGAGGCAGATGCTGCTGCATCACCCCGGAGGATGCTCAGAGCAGCCCCAGGGGCAGGGAGGCTGCGGGGCAGGGCCGGGACACTGAGCCCTGTGAGGAGCTGCTGGGACCTCGCTCTCCTCTGCAAATCAGACTGACCCTGCGTGTCAAACACCGGCGGTGTCACCGTGTCACCCATTTCACGGGTGGACAGCCTGCCCTCCAAAACTCCCCTGTGAGCCGACAAGGCTCGCTGAGAGGAGCTGGGTGACAAGGCACTGGATGCGGTCTTTAAGGGGCAAATGTTCCTTCCTCATCTTGTCCCCACGCTCCCTTGCTGGACAATCCCCGTGTTGTTACAGCGTTTTTGCACTGTGTGCTGCTCTGCTGGCCCTCAATGCCCAAAGGAAGCCTTCTGCAGTCCTTCTGCTCCAGGTGCTCCAGGTAATTTTTCAGCTCCCCCCACATGGGAACATGCCCTGGGAACTTGCTCAAGCAGAAGTTTTGCTGTGCTTGCTTAGAGAGCTGTGACCTTTCTTCGGAAATGCAAGTGTTGCCCTTGGTTCTCAGCAAAGAAAAGATGAGCACATATTTACAACTTCACATAATTATATTTTATGATAACCTGATGCTAATGTGAACACCAAATTGAACATAAGAATCTAATTGTGTACTTCCTGTTGAATAATGCAAGACAGCAGCAGTCATTAGCCTTGTACTCTCTGAGAATAGAAGGCTCTTCCCTTTCTGGAAAGCACATAAACAGAAGACAAAGAAACAAAATCTTCTCGCAAGGTTGCCATTGTTCCTTTCTCTCAAATCAGCAGCAGTGTCTCGGTGAATCAGATTCCCAGTGCTGAGCACTCCCTGGTGTCTGGATGCTCAAAGAGAGGGTGTAAAACATGCTGTACCAGCTACCAAGCCATACTGGCTTCTTTGAAACCAGCGGTTGCACTAAATGCCCACATGGTTTTGAAATATTGACCTTGGTCTGACACTCTGTATGTGCTGGTGGCCTCAGCCAGTCCAGCAGGCCTCTGCTAATGTGGCAAAGTGCAAGGACAGGAAAGAAAGGAAGAATTTCATGTTGTGTCTGAAGGACAGAAGGAATGAACAGTAGCAAATGGACCAGCACTCTTGGCAACACCACCCGTTTCCAGGTAGACACTTCTATAGCATTCTGCAAAGTGCCAGGGGCCAAATATCTCCAGGTTCACTGGCAGATTCAAGTTCAGGACTTGGTGTGAGGTCTTGATTTTCAAACCTCTTTTCAGTAAGAAACCTTCTTCGTGAAGAGGGTAGGAAGAAAAAGAGGAATTTTGTTTGAAGCAGAGTACAAGGCAAAAGAACCTGCAGACCTAGCTCATTAATGAAATTTGGAAGTGGGCTGCAATGTTTTGACAAGGCTGTTGAAACTATTGTTTCCAAATAACTGACCCAAGTTGTGGTCACTCAGAGTTTCTGCAAATCCAGGCTTTAGTATGGAGCTATTCATCAATTTAGCAAAACTGAAATGTGACTGTAAAACAAGAGAAACATACAAAAAGGAGTGAAATAATTGATCAAATGTCTCTTGGTTTGTGCCTCAGCCTTCCCTTCTGTCTCGCCGACAGAACGGGAAGAGAGCAGAGGGGATCTTCTCCCTAATTCTCCCAGCAAGAGAGAATTTTCCTCTTTAGCAGGCAGAAGCCTGGGAGAGGGATTAAAAGAGGCCTGAAGGTTATCCTTATCCCCAGTGGATCATGTATTTAGTGCTGGCCCTGGGAAGAGTGGCAGGATTTAATTAATGGTGTGTTTCCTTTGTCTGTCCTGTGGCAGTCACATCCCACTTATAAACAGTTCTTACGCTGTTATATTCACCCTGATGGGATTCAGACTTGCCCTGTGCTGGACCCAGGGAGCATTATGTACCTGGATATCCTTCCTGTGTTACATCAGAGCCTGGTGGCCCATGGATGTGACCAGCCAGCAATGCACAGCCCTGGGTAGGTAAAAGCCACAGAGGGGGAAGGAGTGACTGTCACACACTCTTAGAAGTTCAGAGAGTATCTTTATGTCTTTTGATTTGCACTGGGAGCACCAGCTGCCAATGCACAGCAGAGGCAGCTCTGACTCACTATTGTTCCCGTTCCTGGCAGTCTCAGTATTTGCAATCACCATCGGGCTAATTGTTATGAGAAGTGCCACTCTGCTTCACACATCTGATGCGTGTTGATTGTAGCTGTATAACAGAGCAGTTTGTAACATTCTGCTTCTTGTCTGTATGAAAGGGATGTTTCTTTTCACTCTTGTGACAATTGAGAAATTAAAAGCTGCCTCAGCTGGGGCTGTGCATGATCTAAGTCTTGTGCCTGCCTTCTTCTGTCACAGAGCTCCCTTTATTCCTTTGGAAAAGTATGCTGGTAAGGGTTTGCTGATGTGAACAAGCACGGGCTATTGTGCCTTCAGGTTGCAAGGGGGAATTTCTAAGAATTCAGGATGGATGTATAATTTTTCCAGGCTCTGAAAGGGCAAACCATTGCTCCTGCAGTTAGCTCAATGTGATTCGAGGTGCATGTGGGCATAGCAGGAGTGTCAGGGCCTTGACAGGATCACCTGGCCAGACTGGCCTCTGTTGGAAGCACAGTAATAATCACCAGTGCTGTGCGGAGGTCAAGCTGTCCTTCTGTGGGCCAGCCTTAAGAGGATGCTCCTGGCTAATTTACAAACTTGGCCTTGTAAACGTGTCTCTGTGATGTGAACACATGAAGGATGAAAGTAGCATAAGCTTGGTTGCTTTCTCCTTGAGCTGAAGGTTGATGCTTTGCCATTAGTCTTTATGCAAGGTATGAGTGGTCTGGGAGAGTTCCTTACACTTTCCTTTTCCCTCAAATTCCTTCTAGACCTGCATAAATCCTAAATTCAAGCCTGTTTGGCACTGTCAAGTGCATTTCATAGATGTAAGTTGGGTGAGCTGTGCTTGGGTCTCTGGCATTGCTGACATACAACTACTGTCTTTCTCTCTTTTGAGTTGCTGCCTGGCTCTGCTGGGTTTTTCCTTCCTGGTTTTGGCCAAATGCTTATATCTAATAAAGTTTGTGAGTGTTATGAAGATAACCAGCATTGTGAGCTCTCCTTATGTCTGTAGAGTGTCTAAAAATGGTGAATAAAGTTTTTCTTATTGGCATAAACAAGTATTTCAGTATTTTCAGGGCTGTGTTTCTATCTGTACTTTGTGCAGGTTGCAAGGTGAGGGAGGGTTTTCCTCTGGGGTTGTTCCATGTTGTGCTTACTTTTCCCACTCTCTGGTATAAATGATTTTTTGGATAGATTTGTATCTCCTTTGAGAAGCTAACTCTCTCTTTTGGCAATTTTTTCTCATTTATTGGTCTTTCTTCTATTTATTTTTTTCTTCTTTTCTCCTAACCTGTGCAAGAACAATTTTGCCTTGCTCAATGTCAGATCCTTGAAGAGGAACATTTTAACTACGGTTATTTGAGGATTTTAAAGCAGCAGTTCTGAGGCATATTTAGAAAGAATACTATTTTCCTACTAAGAGAAGGAAGCAGTGTCTGTATTTTTGTCAGATCTCTGAACTCTCTGCCTTCCCAGGCTGAGTCTGCTTGTGCCCTTGTCTCATTTTTGTCATTGCAAATGCTTCTCTTACAGACTTATTTAGGCAGTGTCCCACGATTGCAATGGTTGCCCAGCCATTAATCATCCCTAGAAGAGGAGCTGTGCCATTTCACTGCTAGGGGTGGTCCCCACAGCTGGTGTGACACTCTGCATGTGCTGGTGGCCTCAGCCAGCACCTGGCACCAGGCTGTGAGTGTTTCTCACTGGTGAGCACCTTGCCCACATCCCTGCACTGGGACTGTATCCAGCAGAAATCACTCCTGCAGGTGACTAGGGGCAATTTTCTTAGAAGGAAAATTATCCTGGCTGGGCACTTCACCACACTCTAGCACAGCTGTGCATGGCACCAGGGTGATTTCCACTCCTGGAGGGAATTGCCTCAAGGATGTACAGGGCATGAGAAACAAGAAATGGCCAAGTGGCCACTGAACTTCAAATAGGAGGCAAGGTGCTTTTAATACCTCTTGCACATACTTAAATACTTCTGTAAATGTAGATTTTAATTGTTTAAGACCACGTCTCCTTGAAAACCCTGGGGCTTGGCTCATTTGCTGAGGCTTTCAGGGGAGCCAAGGCCAATGCTCTGATGCCTGTGGAAGTTGTACCAGCCTACCCTCCCAACAAAGTGTAACCTACAGATGACAGATGGAATGCGTGTTTCAAAACAAAACAACACAAAAAGTGCTGCCAGAAAGCACACTAGGAGATTTGAAAGGAAAAAATTGTGGAAGAGAATGGATCTGATGGACAACATCATGACCTGTTTTCTGGGAGATGGCTCGGAATGGCATGTAACAACATTTTCTAATCTTTCGAGAGCAGGGAAAAGGCTTTCAGCTCACTGCTTGTAGCATTATGTGTTGTGGCTTGGCTTTGTACTGAAATACCAATAATTTAATGTTTAGCTGAGAGTAAATGGAAGCAAGAGGGTGAGAGTGGCAGCCTGCAGTCTGGAAGGACTGGTGTTTTGGGCCCAGTTTTTGTTTGATTTCTGAATATAATGAAAATGGTCTTGATACATCAATAACCAATAACTTCTCTGAGCTTCTCAAATAAGAAGGATGAGTGGGTGTACTGCAGAGTGACATCTTGTGCATACACAGCTTTTCTTTGGGGAGGTTTTGCCCTTTGTCATTCACATCTCACATGGTTACTGGAGCACTGTCATTGTTTTGGAAGATGAAGAATTTTTTCTTTCTGTATTATTCCCGCTAATGCTACTTAATTTTTTCAAACAGATCAGTGTATTGACTTACTAGCTCTAGTCATGAGAAAGCAGGACCAGTGCTGTGAGCACCAGAGGATAAATCTGTCAGGCAGAGAAGCAGGGATTTGTGTTACAGAGAAGTCAATATGAGACTGTTGTCCTGAAGTCCATAATCCATTTAAGCTCTTGTCTCAACACACATTAGTATGTACATTTTCCTGTAGAGTAATCAGCATTTACCCTGAGACATGTCCCTGCCTTGAAAGGTAGGGACAGCTGGGCAGTGCATATTTCCAATAGGACAAACATACTTAGGAAGTATCTATTAATTATTCCACATAATGTATACATTGACCCTTTTGTTTTCATAATCTCAAGGTATTGAAGAAATTCTATCTGCATTCCAAACCCATATGAACAAAGAGACTATTCCTTTATGGAAATACAGCCTGCAGGGGGGGCAAAATTTCTTGAAAGGTTTTATTTTTTAAATCCTATAAGGGAACTTCAGACCTACCAGACTCTTAGTATGTCATCTAGGGGGAGGAATTGTTTCTTTCTCTTGGTTTTGTTTGTTTGTTTCTTTTCCCGTATCACAGCTTTGCACCAGTAGCTTTTGGTACATTGTCCTCCTGAACTAGTGTTATATTCCCATTTCTCCCGTTCTGTTCACCAGAAATGGAGACTCTAGTTAAAAATCCCCTCACTTCTCCCAAAACGTTTCCAGCTGAGAGACAAATCAGGCCTGTATCATTTTTATTTGGTAGCTGTCAATGTCACTTTCCTCTGAGGTACTTTTTGTAGCTTGTGGCCATGATTGTTTCGTAGCTGTTGCTTTCAGACATGCCATGCACTTCATCTGTCAGAGGCAGGAAATATGCCTTAGCCTAATTATGGTGCTCGTGAGGAACAAACAGATCAACTGAGCTCTGAGTTTATTTCCAAAGATAGGTCTGAAATGATGTATGTACGTAATGTGGTGGCTTTTTGTGTGGTCAGGGGAGATGGCAGTGAAACCTGGGAGGAAGGAAGTGGCCTGTGGATGCTACAGCTCTCGCTGCTGGTTTGTATCCGGCGCTGACCAAAGGAAATGGGTGAAGGATATTGGCTCTTTTGCCCCTCTTTACTTAACCAGGCATGTTCTGACCTGTGGTTTTTATCAGATGATTCCACTGCAGCACTTGTAGGCAGCTCTCTGCACAGGCACAGTCCTTAGAGTTGATGTAGTATAGGCACAAATGCTGACCAAGGTTTGTTTTCTATCTTACAAGCATGTTTCCTCCTGGAGGCTGATTTTCTGGTTTCTCTTTAGAAACTGGCTCCTCCGTATGTCAGATTGCTCTGTGCTCTATGTGCTGCACAGAGATTAATTTTACGAGTGAAATAGATAGCACTACTCAAGAACTTATTATTTGTTTTGTGTGAGAGTGGAAGGGTAAGAATAGTGATTGGTCACATGTTTTTTAAGGAAAACTCCTACTATGGGATTTGGCATTGCATTCCCTGGTATAGCAGAGCCTCCTTTTCTCCTCCTTATGTCTTGAGGATGAAGTGGAGGGTCTTGCTTGGGTGACCTTTTCCCCTGCAGGAAAGAATAAATAAAATCCATGGGAGTTTTATCAGAGTCCATCTGCTAAAGGAGAACTTTACCACACTGAGGAGTCAGCTGGATTAAAGGATCAAGATAGCTTTCTGAAATTTCGGGGCTGAGAGTTCTTTGCTGACTGTAAATAACCTCTTGCAGGCTTAGCACAAAGGAATATACCACATAATGGATGGTAGTGAAAATCCAGCCATCAAATTATTAACTAAATAAATAATCTCCAGAAAAAAAAAAAAAACAAACCCAACCCGATACATATTTTCAATGGATTATAACTAATAGGAAATGCTTCATCATTTAAATTGGTTTTTCAGTGTGTTCTTTAATGGAATTACCTTTTTTGTGGAACTGATGGAATGGATGCATTTATACACAGTGGTAATTTACTGAGGTAGAGTCGGGGTCTTTTCTGGAAATGTTGACACCAGAGTGAGTCAACTTCCCAGAAAAACACCAACGACCTACATAGCTTTGAGTTCTGTATTTACAGTGGGCACCTTAAAGGCAAGGCTGGCATATTTATATACAAGTGGAACCTTATTCTCAGTGTCTGCTCTTACATTATTGGTATTTCCAGTCTGTTCCATGCCTGAGGATGGGTGAGAACTCTTTGCAGAATTCTGCAGCCCGTATTTGTCTTGTGAAGTTTAATGAGTACTTTTTCACAAGGCTGTGCTAATGGAGTGAGCCCAGGGTGTCTCACTGTGTCAGGGTGAAGTCCTGAGGGTGGCTGTGAAATGCTCTCCCCCTGATGTCAGAAATGGTCTTTGGAAAAGGAGAACAAACACAATAATTGTGCCATTTCCCTTAGCCAAGGAAAAATGAAGCCAGCCTATTCAGGAGCTTCTCTTTTACTGGAACCTCTGTTACAGAACAAAATTCCAGTCTGAAATAAAAAGCAGAAATATCAATGCTTCCTGCAGTATGAAAATGAAAAAAATGAAAAGTGTCAGAAATCTACTGCTTCTTATTAGGACAATATCAGAATGATTATTCACATGAAATAGTTTTAATTGAAATACTGATTTAAACTCACTTTGAATTTGTGATTTTGGTTGTGGTATTTAACTTTCATGCTTAAATATTAATTTCTGAATCTATAGTGACATATACTGCAATGAATCACATTTTCAGCATTGAAGTGGAGATGCTCTGATAGCCTTGCACAACCAAAGGAAAGTAAAAAAATGAATAGTTTTGATTTTGTATTCAACTCTTAACCTATATCTCAGACAAAGCTAACTTCACAAGCGCCTTTCTTTATAAATAGAATATGAGAAGTGTAAAAATCTTCATTCTACACCGGTGTCCTTGAATCCAGATGAGATGGATTGCTTGACCCCGAGGTCATTAAGGTTTCAAGTGTGGAGAAGTGGTTCTTTCTTTTCAGCCTTTGGGAGGTGTCTCTTACCTGGCTGGGGTGTGACCCTTTGGATGCAGTGTGTGCAGAGCACGGTGCCCGTAAGTGGAGAAAAGCAGCACCTGAGCTCTCTGACACCTCTGGGTGACTGTGCAGTGATGTCACTGACCACACAAGAAACCACTCTGGTATTTAATGTGCCACTCAAGCTGTGGACAGCTTTTGAGAAATCAGTGATTTTACATTGCTAAATTCTAGTGGTCTCAAGTGGAAAAGTGAATGCTCAAGTGAGAACGGCTCTCATGTTTCCTCACCTAGATATTTTTATTTCCCTTTCTTTCTGATTCTTTCACCGAATGCCTTCCACTGGCTCATCTTGACCTTTCAAGGACTTGGTATTACAGCTTCCTTTCCTCCTTAAAAAAAAAAAATCTTCCTGTGGTTTTGAGCAATGGGATAGAAGTGGCAGCCAAGACAGCTTGGACCATTAGAGTGATCACCTGTTGTCTTTTATCACTGGTAATTTTTCTCCAGCCAAGCTGCCTATTGTTATTTGTGTCTTTCTTGTTCCCAGAGCTACAAATATAATCAGTGAATTGGAAAGTTTTCAGGGGTGGTGGCTGTAATGGGTAGGAACATCCTGCTTGCTTCGGGTCCAAATTTAGGCTACGTGGACCATCTTCCTGGTTTTGGCAGTCTTAGACTCATTTTGTGAATGCAAGAGGATTAAGAGTAAATGGAGTCATTATATTTAAAGCTTTTCTGCTGTTTCTCTTCAGAAATCATACCTGCAAGCCACAGCTTCACTGTGTCATGTCTGGGATCCTGATTAAACCAAATTTAATTTTCTTTTTTGACTTCAGCCACAGAGAGGAGGTACCGTGTACAGTTTGTTACTGTACTCTGATGTATTAATATAGGGATTGTATTTAATGGCATTACTAAAATCCCCATTCCCCCCAGTCATCCTCCTAAGACAAACCTGTGTGAATTCAGACTGTTCATAAAACACCTTATGTCTCACCTGTCACTGACAGACTACATTTTTTACCATGGGTGGTAGTTGGTATTTAGAGCCCCAGTTCTGCTGTGGATTTTCTTTAGGGATCTCCATATTCCACCTGCCAAGCTGCAGTTCAAGTTGAAGTGTAACACTTTAAACATCCAATTTCTACCACATCTTACCCTAATGACCTTGAGGGATTGTTCATATGCTGCAAAGTCCTAGAAAACAGCATGAGGCAAAACAGATAGAGAATGATATGCATGGTGGCTGATTGCAATCCAATCATGTCCCCCTTTTATTTTTATTTCTTAAAGACAATAATACCCTAAGCAGGGAACATACAGGGACTCTTCATTGCCTACTGAGCCTTCTCCTCCAAGTCTATGAGCATAAATCAGCAATTATCAGTGGCAATTTCTTGAGCATTGCAGGGCTTGGGGCATGTGTACAGAATTACAAGCCTGATGCAAACAGACCTTAGGGTGGTTCCCAGAGAGCCAGGGAGGCTTCTCTCACACTGAGATTACTGCCAGGCAATAGTCTGTCCACATCACTGTGTTCAGTCTTGTTATTCTCATTGTTTACTCTGTGGTGCTTAAAAAAATCCAAGCCCAAAAAGTCAATGGACATTTTTTTTGTCTGTAAGAATGTTTTTGACAAATGCAGTAATTCCAAGGATGTGGCGTCTGGCGTGGTTATGACCTCAGGGAGGAAGAACCCATGAGTTTGGGTTTGTGCCTCCACACATGTGCATTTCAGGAGAATTAAATATGTGTTTCAGGCAGAAGGAAAAGCAGTAACTTCCCAGGCAGCTAAATGCTTGTTTGGCCCGTTCCCCACCTTCATTATAGCTGTACTTGCAGCCTGACTCTAGTCCATGGCAGCTGCCTGCCAGCACTTGGCATGAAATCCTTGCAAACAACCTGTTTCATAAATAGTTGGTGTTTGGTACAGTTGAACCAGAAAGTTTCCCTCCGTGGTTTTCCTCCATCTCCTTGTTCTCTTTCTCTTTAATCTGAGGAGCCTTAAGTCGTGTTCTTCTTTGGCTGTTGTGCTTCCAGCTCAAATGGAATAGGTTCCTGCTTGGCAGTGGGCATTTACTGAGTAAGTTTCAAGTAGTTCCACCCTAGGAACCAGGGGAATGTCTGCAGAGAGTGATGGTGTAATTAAAAGATATACAGTGGGGTTGCACAGCAGCAATGCAAAACTCTGCAATATTAAAAGTGAGCTGAGAGTGAGTTCTGGGATTAGAGGGTTTCTGAGCGGGTTCCTGAGTTAAGCCCCTAAATTAGTGACCTGCCTTTCAAAACAAATGAGCTACTGACAGATTTCATTGCCTATAATCCTCCTTTCTCTCAGTCACATGAATGGGATGATTTAGCTCGCTGCTGGGACAGGGCAGGGCTTGATTTGTTTGTGTTTTTTAACAGTGAAACGATAGTCTAAGGTAAAAGCACTGACATCAAACTGAGGAGACTTGGATTTCATTTCTGAATATGTCACAGAGTACATGTGACCCTGGGCAGCTCATTTAATCTGCCTGTGCCATGGTTTTCAGTAGTAAAATAGGGCAAATCCTATCTTTCACACAGCTTTTCCCCTTCTAGCTTTAGTTTGGATCATTAAGACCTCTCCAAGCCAGAGGACCATTTCTCACTCTGGGTACGTTCAGTCCAAGAGTGTGGGACCTAAATATAATTCTGCTGCTAGCAGGATAAAGAGCAAACCATTCCACAGAATCTCACTGACTTGGGGCTCGCTTTGCTGCTGTTTCAGTTTGCAGAAGTTTTATCCACATTTCCTGAAGTATTCACTAACGCTTCACTCAGGCTTTTTCAGTGCCTTATTAGAATGAGTTTGAGAAGCAGAGAAGATGAGCATGCTCCAGTTCTGGGTACTGAATTAAAATCCTCTGCACCTCCATTTCCCCCCATTAGACAGAGAGATTTCCACAGCTACTCTAAAATGCTTGTACTTTTTTTTCCCTATTATTTCCTTTTTCAGGATTTTCTTAAGTTTGGAGCATTTCATTTAATAAAATAAGACTTGCGTGCTCACAGATGACCTTGTTAAGTATTTTTAATTAAAAAGATCAGCTTTTCTTTTTCCCCCCCTAGGGAATGATTTTGTGACTTATTTCCAACTGAGTGTTCTTATTATCCTAGACAATATTTTATTTACAGGCACCACATAAGTGACTTGCTTTGCTTTGACATTTTCCAGCTAGCTAAAAGAAAGCCACCTTTTGCTATTTTTTCAGTGGGGGCCTTGCTACCAGGGGACTCCTTTCTCTGCCTGTTTGTGGTTTATGGTGATTCTTTGTTTAGTCAGAATATTTTTTCCAAGCCAGGAAAAAAAATCACTTATTGACCTGACTTTTATTGCTGCTCTGAGCCAAACATCACCCATAAATCGAGCATCCTCTTTTATCTGAATGAAATGCTGTAAATTCTATTAAACATTTTACCATTTCTCTGTCTTGCAAGAATGTTGGCGTGTCATCCAACCCAGAGGAATAGTTTCATTTTTGTTATTAAATAATCTGGTCCTGTTCTTTATCAATCTGTATTTTAAATGAGTTTGGCTAAATTAAATGACTCTTTATTGCGGCTGACAAGACAGAATGGTTTAGTGCTGTGGCCTTTTATCTCTGGAGACCTGAAGGCCATGCTTTTGGTCCAGATAAGGCTGCTTTGCACCTCTGAAGCAGTATGAAGTGACATTCAGCAGCCTCAGAGGACTGTTAGCAGAATCCTTTGTAGCTTGAGAGCCCTTCACAGAGACTTCTGAGAAAGTTCCTTTCCAATCACTGCGTTGTGCTACTACAGTGCGAAAAGATGGTCGGAAAACTCTTGTGCTCAAGAGCAAAATCTTGTGCTGGTTTCCTGCTGCAAGTCCCAGCCAAATAATTTGTTTGGATTCATCTGGGTCTGGTGGGTCTGGCCATGTCCCAGGGCTGTGCTGCAGTTTGCTCTCAGTCTGACCTGCTGCTTCCCAGCTCCAGGGGTGACCAGACCTGCAGCCTTGGGCAGTGGCTGTAAGTCCATCCTGGCAGAACTGTCCTTGGTTTTTATTTTTTTGCCCCGCTCTAAATCCCCAGGAACTCATTTCACCTAGAGGGTAATACATTTATTTATACACCTTGGGCCCAGTTCAGCCTTCTCTGGTGGTGCTGAGGGTTGTGCACATCAGCACAGGCCAAAGCAGAGGTGGGTTTTGTAGAGTCTATGGGAAGAGCACTTGGTTCTGTTGGAACATTGCAGCAGGAGTGTTGTACACAGCTTTGCCCAAATGCTTGTAAAAGTGGAGGGGTTGTCAGAACTGCATTGTTCAGCTCCACAGGGTCTGTGTGCTGCTATCTTGTAAAAAACTTTGGACTTTAGCAATTATTTTAACAGTCTCCTGTGGTTTGATGAAAAGCCAGTGACATTCAGGATTTTTATTTCTGTGAGTTCCAATGAGGAAGATATCTTGGAAATGGAGAAGTAGAAAAGCTTTAAGAAGTAGTTTCAGAATGAAAGGGAATTGGCTGGCAAGAAAAATAAACCTTCAGGAATCTAAGGGAGATCTATATGTAGTTGGCAGAGATGCATAAAGTGACATTGGCTGCTTTTGTACTCAGGGAGGTGAATCTGCATTTGGTTGCAGACAGACAGGTATTGATCTGGTTCTCAGAACCCTTTCAAACCCATAACTTTGGCTGCTGCCTTGGGGATCTGGGTTCACTGTAATGTTCGTGGGAGTCTTGCTGAAGTTCAGGAGTCTGGGAATTGGATTTTACCAGCCTCAGTGTTACTCATGAAAAACTTCTGCAATTTTCCTGTCCCTCCAATAACCCCTGCAGGAGTCACAGAGGAGGAGCAGAACTACCTTAGATGACATTGCAGTAGCTGAACAGTGGCTGTAAAAGGGCTGTGTGAGGGAGCAATTGGATTTACACCATGCTGATACAGCAGCATGTGACAGGGACTGGAGGAACCCCCAGCTTTGCAAACCTGGACTTTTAGAGGAGCTCAGATCTTTTGACTTCTTTCCTTTAACTTGCTGCTGGTGCACTTCTCTCTGCTGGACTCTGCTGAACTCAGCTGAGCTAATCTGAGGTAGCACTGTGTGCTCCTCTTCACAGCTAGAGAGCCAAAGCTTTAGTGGCCAAACTCTGATTTGATTAAAAAAAAAAAAAACAGAAAAGAAGAAAAAAAAAGAAGAGAAAAGGAAAACAAAAGAACTTGCTGTTACAGAATAGTCTCAATGAACTTTCTAGCTGTCATCAAAATAACTTCTATTGCATTACGTTTGAAATTTCATTATACTCTACCCTGGCACTGATTCACCTAGACAGTGAGAGAGTATTAAGACCAGCTTATCAAATAGTTGCAGTAATAAAATATTTCCTGCCTTTCTGTGAAGAGCTTTATAGAATTAAGGAAAAGGAAGAAGTACAGCTGACGAGGGCTTCATGATGCTTCATAGCCCAAGTGCTTTTTGTGTGTTTTTCTATTTCACAGTTTGTATTGGATTTCACAGATAAAAGACTAATCTTGTTGCTTTTTGGGCGTAATTTGTTTTGTCTGCTTCATGCAACTAGGTGATTTAAATGGTCCACAAGTGAGAGATACCTTGGGGAAAAAAAACTTAGTTTTCTGCTTCATATTATTCAGACTCTAAAGCTCAAAGTAATTGAATCTCTACTCAGAAATGAAGATTGAGTATTTTTGTTTTAAATTTAAGTGTCTATATAAACATGATGCCTCAGGGCTTTGCTGATTTATAATGTATGTGATTTGAAGGGTGCCTTAGTGGCTTCAGCAGAACCCTTTTCATTATATTAGTCTTTGGGAACAAAATATGCAGCACATAATTCTTTTCCTTCCTGCACTATAATACAGCTAATGCTCTTTTCTGTCATGATCCTGTATAATGCTATTAACAAAGCAGCTGTTCTGTACCTCAGACACACCAAAAAAACACCTCCCAATATTGGTTCCTGCACGCACTAATGATAATCTCCACGCAGTTCTTTCCCTCTTTTTTGTGTTTTTCTCCTTTTCCCTTGCTGCCTCTCAGCCAGGTGTCCTCAGCCTGATGGCCACAACGACAGATGAGCTGGTGATTGCAGAGCTGGCTGCTGCCACAGCTCCTTGGGAGCCTCCCTGGGGTCACTGTCCTCATCCTGGAGCTGTTCCCTTGGGAAGGCACAGCCTGAGGGGCTGTGTTGTGTCTCACTGCCTTCTGTGGCTCTGCAGGAGGGCACATCACCTTCCCCCTGTGTGCTTTTGCTGCCTCTTGCCAGGGTGCAAGTTCAGGGCTGTGAAGCTGAGTGATTTCCCTCATCCTTTTGTGTGGCAGAGCCCCAGGTATCAGTGCTCAGGTGATGTGTCCCATGGGAGAAGTGGCTGAGGCAGCAGCAGGGGTTGATATTCCCAGCCAGCTGTGTTATGGCTTGATCTGTGTCAGATGTTTCCAGGCACAATCAGTTGAAAATATATTCCTTTAAGTTAAAAACCAGGACAGGAGGGAGAGAGTCACAGCTGGAGTGATCAGTGAAAAGTCCTGGTGGCACCAAAGTGAATTCTGCCTCCTGAATGAGCTATCAGTTCAGCTTTCATTTGAGACCCAAAATGAAACTTGGAAGTCGCAGAATTGGCAATTTTAATAAGAGAGCCATCTCAGTGTGACTCTGATCCCTTTTCATGTACTTTTCTATATATTTCTGTGAGAACCTCTTGCCTCTTTCACCTCATGGACAGCCAGTGGTCAGTCCTTTGCAAGGCAGTCCAGGGCCGAAATCTGGAATGACTACAATCTCATAAATACAGCAATTTATGTACTGTAATCTGAAGGTGAGACCATAGTGATGCTTGAAGAACTTTGTTTTTCTCAGGGAGCAACAGTAAATGTGTTTAGTTTGGCTCTTTGGTGACTGTGTGTTCTGTTGATGTGCAGTGAACTGAGGAGTTGGACTGAGATAAGTGCTCTTAGTATTGGTTTCTAGTTGGGAGTTTATTCTTGTCAGTCAGGCAAGGACAGTGGAGAGAATTACCTGCAGCTTGGTATAAATCCCTCAGCTTCTGCAGAAATGCAGCCTGTATGAATTGAGTTGGTTCTTTTACATTTTATTTAATTTTTAAGTTTTTGACTTGCTTAACGGCCACTGATATATGAGCTGGCCTCCTTTTGTGTGCAGGAGGCAACAGTCCTTCTGCAAAGTAAAAGCTTCATATGCTTTAAAAACCTGTAGGCTCTGTGGAAGAATGTTCATTCTGTACAGAACTGACAGGAAAATTGCCTTTAAGATTGTTCAAATTATTTGGGAGTGGTGTTTTCCTTGCTTGTACTTAGATACCAGTATAACAGGTCCCTTAGAAAAACCTAAGAGAGTGAGACATGGCTTTAGACAAGGTGGTACTAACACTTCCACTGGCATTTTTTAGCCTGGGCTGAAAATGCTTATGCTTAAAGGAATTATAAGTTTGTGTATGTGCTGGTAAACTGTTACCCAGACCTCTCTTCAAGCTCTCTGTGAGAGGTGCACACAGAAAGAAACAGGTATTTTTATATTTTTTTTGCTGGAACAAAGTATTTGCACTCCAGAACCTGCTGTGTGTGTGTGATGTGAGTCTGTTCTGCACCAAAGGAACGGGCTGGCACCTGTAAATTCTGATGGTGCAAGGTCTAATCCTGTTTTTCTCCTGTTCATGCACAGATGCTGATACATGCAGGCACAGGCTGTCTGTGTGGGGCAGTGCATATACACAGCTTTTCCTGGTCAACAGGCAATGCTAGCACTGGAAAGATGAAGTCTGTAAATCACTTTTTTAAACTGAACTCCTTGTCCATGTCCCACACATCCCTCAGGCCACTGGCTATGAATTATCCCACGCTGTTCAGCCTATTCTTATCCCTGGGCTTTCCTCATCTTCACATTTATATAATTGCATGTTACCCAAATACACTGCACATGCCAGGAAGAATGTTTGTGTTTTTATTTTGACTACTGTTTAATTTCCTGCTGTGCTGCTGGTTTCCTCAAGAGCCATAGAGTAACAGCTGGGGCACAACACGTACTTCCAACAGATCAATAGGGGTGTATGTGCCTTTAGTTCCTAAGAAAACAAACAATTTGTTTATCTTTTCCCGGAGCAGCCTCTTTTCCACCGAGAACAAACATAATTTGTCAAACTAGGAATATTCTTCTCATGCCCAACTAAACAAAACAATTTAATTTGTAGTATTTCTTGCTCTGAATACTTCTGGGAGGCATTTGGACACTCACCCAGGAATATTCCCACTTCTGCCAACTTCGTGGGTGAAAAGAAAATTAATTCTGTCAATTAAAGAAAAATTATTGTGACTAAAATATGTGAGGTCAATGAATAAATTTAAAAATCCACTTTTACGTTAGTTATTGGAGTTTTTTACTTTGCTTTGAGTTCCAGTCCCAGTTTTGAGTTTCAGGAAGATTCACCCCGCATCTGACCCTGGCTCTTCTTTCCAGCAGCACAGCTATTACAGAAAGGGGAAATTGGTTACCCGAATTAGGATTCAAATGCTAAACTTTTCCATTTTGATGTTGTGATCTGTGGAGCAGACTCACGGAAGGACAGATGGTATTTCCTACTGAATCCTGGATATGGATAACCTCTCTACTCTTCCTTACCCAACAATTTTGGTTTCTTTCTGGTGGAGGACAGATGGTGTGGCAAAAAGAATGAGTGGTATCCCCAGAATGCCAAAGTTGGTGAATTGATGTGATTTGCCCAGTCATTGAAGTCATCATGGCAGGGCAGGGAATTCCTTTGGATCTTGTGAGTTCCAATATTTGTTGGCCTTCTCTGAAGATGTCACTTTTTAAACTTCTTTTTCTCCATGTTCTTTTCTTGTTATTCTTTCTTGACCAATTCTCTTTGGCAGTTTGGCAGCATCCCAGATACATTCTGATAGACATCAGAGAACTGAATAAAAATTAAATTAATACAATGACAAAACCAGTCAACCATTTCAGAGGCAATCAGAAAAGGTGTGGGGGGAAAAACCAACCAAACAGAACCCCTCAAACTGCTTCTACAATAAAAGCATCCCTATTCATGAACCATTACTGAATTTTTCGTTCTCATACCTGATTTATTATTTTTTTAATAGCTTTGAAGAAGGAAGAAAATAGGATCAGAGCTGCAATACAAAAATGGCAAGTGTTTGGTTTGTTACTGGTTCCAAGTAATAAATGTGAATATTGCTGTGAGTCTCTTTCAAACTGCGGACATAACAACTGGAACTTCATTCAAGCTAAATGAGGGAGCAGTTAAAAACATCTTTATTTAGCAAGGGTCTGCCTGCAGAAGCATGGAATGGTAAAACACAGAGAAGTGGTTAGTCTGGTTGGATTCAAGCACTTCCTCGGATTAGCAGAGCACACTGAGAGATTGAAGTGCTGGATCTGAGGAGCATATTTTTAGGAGAAGAAAGCAGGACCAGAAAAACTGAGGAGATGATCAGAATAAGCCTCACTACCACTGGGAACATCTCTTTGAGGAGCAAGATGATAGATATTCTTCTTGCAAGAAAATAGGGTGTTATTGCTTCCTTATTTAAAAGAAAAAAAAAAAAAAAAAAAANGATAATAAAAAGCAAAGTAGGATTGCATGAAAAAAAAAAGGTCTTATCTCCATCTTATCTCCATCACCTGTTTCTTTTTTGGTTGTGGATGACAGCTTAGGTTTGCCTCAGTGTTCAGGTGAAAAGGGAGGTAATGAGGTCCATATTTTGGGCTGAGTCTCACTCAGCTAATATAGTGAGCACAACTGTCTGCTCTTGACCCTTTGTGAGGACAAGATGTGCAGGAGCAAGTGGGAAAGGTGATTGAGTTCTCTTCTCAGTTTAGGGCAAATTAGATGTCATTTGACACAGGATGGTTTCCAATTCTGACATATTTTACTGTCAAAAAGTGATGCAAGGATGAAAATAGAACTGCTGGAAAGAACGAACATTCATCCTTCTTCTGACCAAACTGCAGAAAACAGGATAATTATAGGTGTGTGGGGGATGAGGAACCTTCTGAACTTTGCCTTTTTCCCTGTAAACACTGAGCCCACTGAGACACATCCAAACTCTGTCAAGTAAACAGTGGGAGTCCATTGCTGTGGCCTAATGAGAGAGGATGGTGTTCACGGGGTTTTTTTTGTTTGTTTGTTTATTTGTGGGTTTTTTGGTAGGTTTTTCTTCCTTAACATCTTTTTTCCTTCTGGATTCTATGTCAGTGTGTATTAAAATACATGTATTAAAATGGTACCCGTGTATCAAAAATTTCCTCCTGTAATGTCAGGTTAGCTCACAGCTAACCACATCTCACCTCTAGGAAAGGTTTGGGTTTCCTCATCTTCTCTTTTTTAGCCTAAAGAGAGCAACCACTCAGCTTTTGCAAAGCTTTATGTATAATAAATATGACATGCTGATTATAAATGTATAGTGCCACCACAGTAAATTTCACTCAGACATGGTAAATAAAACAATAGGAAATTACCTAGGCAGTGATTTGCTGACAGATTTTTGTTTGGTGGTTGCTGTTTCAGTGACTATAAATTCCAGACCCACGGTAACTTTCTGCCATAATCATCCCACATTCTGCAGTTATTTCGCATGTTTTATGGTGTCAGTGTTGTTTCCTGCTCAACTGCATACCAGCTAATTTAACTCAGATAAACGAGCTGAAATCGAACCATAGTGTGACTGTGGCCCTAATGGATTTCTTTTTATTAAAAAAGGGGGGAACACAAAGCTCTAAGCCCATGAAGCCTATTTGCAGGATATGCAATTAGCTCCAGGCTGCAGAGACACCCTTGGAGAAGGTGCTGCGCAGGTTATCCATCGCCTTTGTCACTTCTCACTCAGTGTGTGCCATATGGGAACGCTCAGCAGAGATTTGTGTGGAGGTAAACATCATCTTTCTGCAGCAGCTCACCCATGGAGCAGGCTTTGACAGGCAGCACTGCTTAGATTTGCCTCTAGAGCTGTAACTTTAGTCTGAAACCCTTCCTGCCTACTCAGCCTCCTGCCCTTCACAATTTGCTCTGCTGAATATTTTAGGTTTTTTTTTGAGTGGGGAGATGAAGTGATCTCCGTCCTGAGCTGCCTTTACCTGTTATAAAGTCAGATCTCCCAGGTTAAACTTTGTTAACTTTGCCTGCTCACAGCCTGAGCTGTGATTTGGGTGAGGCACGCCCGTGTCACCAGCTCTTGCAAACATCCCGAATTTCCTGAAAGCTTCAGCACACCTCAGAGGAATAATACAGTCTGAAAGATGTATCTGGTGAACAATTGTTCTGTGTTTGAAGGCCCTCCTCGTGTTTATGTCTATGAACCTCAGGCAGCAGCTTCCACCCCACATGGGAAAAAAATTGTTTGCATGGCATCAGGCTGATGTTGGGATGACAAGGAACTGCTGGGGCACGTACAGGGAGCAAGAGTGTGCTAAACCAGCATTGCTGCCAGAGAAATGACACAGAATATCCTACTCTGATTTATGATAAGGTCGCAAACATTCAGGACATTCCTAAGTTATAAAAACCACCCTGATTTAGATTCATCTGCTTTTTGAGCGGTTCTTGGGTAGCCCTGATGAGTCTATAGTGGACAAACTCTTGCAAAAGATGCCCAGCTCCTCTTTCATGTGTTATCCACGCCTTGTGTCTGGAGTGTTCTCCTCAAATCTCATTAAATCACAGTCTATGTGCCAACATTCTTCTCAATTTTCTGACCTCTTCAAGCGAGTTAAAAAGGCACTCATAGGCATCACTTTGGCCACATTTTTCTGTTGATAAGAATTTTGAGTGCTCATCTAACATTTTTCAACTTCAAAGCCCTTCAGAAGTGAGGGGCCTGATCCAAAGTCCGTTGAAATAAATGAACAGTCTTTCTGCTAGCTTCGCAGGGACTCAAGCAGTAAATTGTGCTCCTAGTCCTGTCATTTGCCCACATCTATTCCCTGAATCCCTGATATCTTTTGCACCTACTTCAGTTTTAGGCTCTGAGTAATCTCTCTCCTATTGCGCTCCTGCTTGGCAGTGGCATAATGAGACCATTTCTGAGAGCAGCTTTCTGAGAGATGCTCAAATTTGGGGTATGTGTAAGCCCTTTGCAACTAAAATATATCTTTGTATGTGAGCTTCCAGCCTGCCATTCACAGTCATTTCTTCAGATGAGACGGCAATGAGGTCTCTGTTTTGGTAACAAAACCAGCTCTTGGATTTTCCTGGTGGTTCCATGATTCTTTCTAAGCCCTTCTCACTGTTAGAGAACTCCATTGCTCCTGTCAACAATCTGGATGGGTAATCCCACTTCTTTAAGGACTGCAGCAGGCTTTATCCTTGTGAAACTATTTCAAGGGTCCTAAAACCCTCTGCTGCCCACAGAGGGTCCAACATCCTCTGTGCAAGATGTAGGTGGGGATTGTTCATTTAACAGCTTTGCTTTGGCTTTAACAGTGCCTCCACATTAGTATCCTTTATAACTCCTGGTTTTCTTGCTTTTGCATCTTTCTGGCAGATTTTGCTTTCCCTGTGCTGCAGAATGCTTCTGCATTGGTTCTTCCCCCGTTCGTGTTTTCTCTCCCATGTCTGTTGCATACATTTTTCCCTCCCTGTGTTTTATCCCTTCTGTTTATTTATTCATTCCCATTGTTTTTCCTCTTCTCTCTACAGGGTACTCTGCTTCTGCAGAGGCCAGGGAACATTGTCAGGTGACAGTGTGTGGTCAGTGGGGATTACTGATATCAAAAATAGTCCTCCTTCAGTCTATTAGCCATTGCTGTTTTCATTGCTGCTTTTTCTGCAAGTCAGCAGGAGCCACTGGAGACCTTTGTGTGACAGTCAGTGAGTTTGACTCACAGACCCAGGAGCTCCTTGGGCACCAGGATTCTGATTTACCTCATTTCTTTCAGTGTCTTTGAGCGCTCTCAAACCCACATTTAACAGAGTACACAGGAAGAGCTTTTACATGCCTGTGTAACCTTCTGTTCTTATCACTGCCAGGCTTTTCATTACCTCCAATTATCTGTCTTTTCATTAGGTTGGGGCTTGCATTAAATTAGCACTTGGTTCTTCTTATTCCTGCACTTGAAGTCCTGGACCCTACTCAATTCACATTTTTCTTCCTACTTGATCAGCATGACCACTTAGATCTGCTGCAACAGAAGATGGAAAACTGTCCTCATCTTGCTGCTGCAATGAGATAATTCAGCAGCTGAATTACCTCGAGTCCTCTGTTTTTCTGTAAGGACAGTAGATTCTGCCAAAGCAGCCAGATTGCCTGTGGCTCGTTTGCTTTCCTCACAAGTATCCTGGCACTGTCCCTTTCTTTGAGCTGGTGTTGAGCCCAGATTTATTACAAACAAGGTGCAGGTTTTATTTAGCAGCCAGTGACCACCCATTAGAGCACGCTGCTGTAGGAGGTGATGGGAGCCCTCATCCTGGAAGGTGAATGTGAATCTGGGGGTTTAACAGTGCCTTCTCTGGGTGAAATCCAGGGTTGGTTGTTCTATGAAACATCAGTGCTAGCCCCTCCTGAGTCTCTGATGCACCGTGGGTCCTGTTGTTCTGTGTCCAGTGGAAGTGATGATGTGAGATCTGGGGCTCCTAACTCTGTCAGAGCCATGGACTGATGGGCTCCATGAGCTCTGTGGGTTTCCTCAACACACAGTTTAATGATCACCATCTTCCACATGGTGTGCAACAAAATCTTCTAGGAAAAAAAAAAAATCCTTCAAGGAAATGATAAACTGTGAAAATCATGTGTTTGACTTTATAGACCCCAGTCAAAACCAGCACAGACTACCAAGTGCTTGACTCTAGGGTTGAAAAAGATAAAGTATTTCATTCCACATTCTTGTTTTCAGCAATTCTTGCTCATTTGTTAAATGAGGACTGTTCTATGGGCTGCTAATGTGTTTGAAAATAATTTAATGTTGTATTTTGCTTGTAATTCATGTTTCTTGCAGCTGCCAGCAGTTTTAGACCTCTGTGTAGAGAACTAGATATTATACATCAGTTCTTTTGGGGCCAAGTTTGGCAGGGAAGGAATCTACATAAAAATAGTGAAGTTGGCAGTTACTGGTGCAATTATTGGGTAAGAAGTAGTGATAGACTATGGAGGTATTTTATAGCCTTCAGGTTTTTCTCTCATTCATCCTAATGACCAATCTCAAAAGCTATACATCTCTTTCTTCCACCACCCGTCTCCTTGATGCTCTGGTAAAGAAATAGGATTTTTCTAAAGGCAATTTTCTCCCAAGAAACACCACAGACCATTTCCTTTTGGACTTCACTGCTCACGGAAAATTTTCACCTAGGTAATTTCTACAGCAAATTGAAGAGTTTATAGCAGAAAAAAAAATGAAAGCAATTAGTTTTCTGATTAAATTCACCTTGGTATTGAGAAGCAGGTAAGCATTTTCTGTTTCCATGTGCACTCAGATGGAACGGACCTGGCAGAACAATGGGAAAGGCCTCAGTACAGAAAATAATAACAAAGTAATGGGCTCTTCTGTGTTTTCAGTAACTGTCCTGGGTGACTGTGTCCTTTGGGGAAACAAACACATCTGTCCAACACACACGTCATTGTTATCACAGGGCTCTGTGAGTGAGTGTTAGATATGATTAATTTGTTTTTGCTTACTCTGATTTGATAACCAGCACTGCATTTACAAGCACCCCACGGCTGAAGCTGTCGCTAACCTTGGTGCTGGAAGGCACTGGGGGTGTGGCATGTGCTTTTTCTGCAGGCCCGAGCAAGAATCATCTGTGTCATTCTGAAGGTAAATAGTGCTGGAGTGAACTGTGAGTTAAATCACACCTTGAGCAAGAGGGAACATCATCTGCTCCTTGAGGAGTGGCTCCTTGGGCTCTAAGGAACTCCTTTTACTGGCAATTATTTGCTCTCCTTTCTCTCCAGGAGAAGGAGCAGGATGATGAATGTCCTGTCACAGCCCCAAATGTGGATGTGCTCCCTCACATCCAGTGAAAGGATAGAGATATAATCCAGGGTCTGCATTTCCTCTGCCCCTGCCAACCTCTTCTCCTCAGCTGCTGACCCGTGGAAAGGATGTGAGGGAGGGAATTCAGGCTCTCTGTGCCTGTGCAGGTCTATTATTCATGTTAAAAATCTGACCTTAAAATGTGGTACCTTAAAGATGGGAAGCAGAACAAAATTCCAAGAGGTTTGACCCTGTAGCAGGTAACTGCTGGTAGGATGGAGCTTCATCTTGGCACCATCATCATGGCAGAGTGCAGAATGACAGTGTATTGCAGTGGCTGGGTGAGGAGCACTGATATTTCTACTTCACTCCTTGCTCCTCCAGCATTTTCTGAGGTTGAATTTGCTTTTCTCAGGTGTTAGGTTTGTGCTTGTGTTCCCCTCGATGAAAACATAGTTTTGTCCAACTAAAATAGTTTGTTGTTTCCACTTGCACAGAGATAATTAGTTGCTGGTTCACAGAATCAGAAGTGGATGTTGCCCTTGTGTACTGAAATGGAGAGTGATGATAATTTTTCAGCACAATAATTTAATTTGCATGGCTTTGGTAGTTAGAGCAGCCCAGGTGTTTGTTGTTAGGCTGTTGCCTGAAGGGGAAGCCACAATTTCTTGTTCAGTGCTTTAGATTTAAGGGTTTTGTGTTGCCTCTGGACTTTACTGACTCAGTCTGAAGTGTACTTTAGAAGGCCTAAAAGGGAGTAAAACTTGGACAGAAGTCTGAATCACTGACAAAGGCTTGTAGCCTGAAACTTGAGTGTTTTCTGCAAACTCTATTTGTCTAATGAAAACGGACCACATTTCTACAAGCGTTGCCCTGTTCCTATTGCAGAGTTCCTCTTTGGAGTAAGGGGAACAGCCATAGGCTGCTCTAGAGCTACAGGTACAATCTACAGTGATTCAGTAATGTTTAGACAAAATATTCTTTGCTTTGAGGTTGTTGAGTCAAACTGAGGAAGGAGGACAGGCATTTTCTGTTTTGATGACTCTTCTGATTGCTCCTGTTATTTTGTGGCATTTTTTTTACCGTTTATCAAAATAGTGGCATGCTTGACTGAGGTGAGATAAATGTATCTCGTCCTGTCACGTATTTCTTTGTGGAAGATGGCCCTTCACTTTAATCCTGGCTTTACCTGGAGAACACTGCTTCCTCAAAAATCCTCTTATCCATCATCTGACGTGTGATTTTGTAGGGTCAGATGCGAAATGACCCCACAAAATGCATCACCCGACCTGTTTTGATGTGGTGTGACATAAGGCATAAAAAATTGCTACTTTTTCTGCTGTGGGTAGAACCATTTTAAGGGTATTTTACCTGCATTACCCATGAAGCAGCAGTTTAGCCTGTTTGCTGACAATACATATTACTTTTGGGATTTTAAGCGTATCTCTGGTTTCCACTCTACTTTAGGAAGTCTGAAGGATTCTTAGAGATGCATTTGCAGTATGATTTCTAGGGATCTGTTGCACACCCATTTCTGTCAAGGGAAGTTATTTTGTTGTCAGCGTGTTCATCTTGTGAGAGATGAGCCAGTACTCACCAGACAATGTTGTGTGTTGAAGTTTGGCTTCAGACTCCTTAAAAATCATAAAGGAGAGAAGCAAAAGAGGGGATAAAATCTCCCAACCCTCACCACTTTATTTGTAAAATTAAATAATTCTACATATGCACATTTTTTAAAAACTCCTTTTGCATTGGGCAAAGCATAAGACTGTCTAGCAAAGATTTTAAGGAAAAAAGAACAAAACCCACAAAGACACCTGCTTACTCTGGCTGTTTTCCATTGCCAATTAAAAAACCCCAAACACCCTCATATTTAAGACCCTGATCTGTGTTAAGCAGGTTTGGAGTAGCAGTTTCTGACCTAATGGAGTTTTTGAAATGCCTGCTTGTTCAACATCACTTATTCTAAAAGATACCCTGTTCTTATCAAGTTCAAGTTCAAGATTATATGAGACAGGGACTCACATTGATGCCTTTGCAGAGCCTAAAAAATCAGAATCTTGATCTGTGATCTCTTATGTGACACTGCAGTAAAGATTTAAAAAAATTACTTAGTAGGAAAATACTAAAAATAGTCATGGCAAGCAATTCACCCTGACATTACCAGCAATATCCACCTTTCAGGCCCTACAGCTCTGTAGTTGTGACCATGATGTGCACCTCCACATATCAAGTGATTTCACTCCCATCTTTAAACAGTTCAGTCCATACTAACTTAAGCTTCACCAAAATTTAGACACAAACTCATCTGCCTGCTCCAAGTCCGGTGGAAGTGGGTCCAAACATTTCCAGATACTTTGGGCTCTCAGTGAGACTTGTCTGAGTTATTATACTTCTCAGCTAATTGCTCAAACAACTGACTGACATTCATTTGTCTTTGGAAGATTTAGGAGAAGACCTTTAATTTAAAGTGGGTTTTGGAGACCTCTGAAGCTGCAAGGCTAAAGCCAAGCCAGCTGTTAATACCACTGGACTGAAGTTGGCCCTACAGAGTTTTGCCTGAGGTCACTTTAATTACTTCAGCAACATTAATCCTAAATTAGCAAGGCTTATGTATGGCAAATGACTTATCTCTATTAAAGAGGGCACACATTTTCACCCAGCAAAATTATGATGTTTGAAAGTGATACGCTGTCAATAGAAAGGACAGAGAAAGAAAAGATCTTATTATACATTTCCTGCAAATGGACATTTGAAAGTCATCCTTCCTGCTACAAATATAATACATGTTGCAGTATTTTCTTCTAAGCTCTGGTTTGTTTCTTGGCTCTTTGGGCTTTTTTTACACCATTAGTACCTCCAAATTCTGTACTCTAGACCCAGTTAAACATAGTTATAGGTAAATACAGACAATCCCAGGCTGGAGGGAGGAGAGCATATCCTGAAAGGGGATTTTGTTCTCTATCCTCCCTTCCTGGAGTGGGTGCTGACATGCAAGGACAGTACTGAGCAATGGATTTCAGGAGCAAGGACACAGTTCCCTTGATTTTATTTTGGGAAAAAGTGAGTGGAGACCTGGGGTTGGTCACCCTCCCACTCTGTCCATAGCATGCTGAAAGGTTTTTAACCTGCTTCAAATAGGAGCTTCAGTCCAGAATTAGGTTATAATGATTTCATAGGAGATGGATTAAGCCTCCATGAGGACCTCTGCTTGGAGCTCTAACATGTAACTCAGAGAAGAGCTTGACCTCTTTCACTTATTAAAATACAGGCTTGGAAGAGCTGTGATTTGCTTCTAAGTGAAGCACATGAGCACTAGAGGAGAAGACCTTGCTGGGCTAAGAGTGAAGGGTGAGAGTTGTCCAAGAGTGCATTTGGGTTTGTAATTAGAAGAGTTTTTTCTCAGGCCAGTGGAGCAGTAGACTTCTGCAACAGCCTGCCAGGAGAAACAGTCAGGGTGACAATCCAAGCTTTTAAGTTCCATTAAAGCTGACAAGAGGTAAGAGCATTTTCCCATTGTAGAGGAGAACTTACACACGTGCTTTAATAAGTAATTGAAGCACTTCTTAGCCAGAACATTAGAAATGCAGGGCATCCCTTGTAAATTGTTGTCATGGTTATTAGTTATTACTATTGTAGCTGAATAAGGTCAGCCCCTTTTTGGCGAGATGTGCTGAAAAGTGAAGAGCACTCCCCTTTCACGTGTCTTTAATTGGGAAAGGCACACCAAAGGTAGCAGGGAAAATTGAAGCAAGGAGAAAGGAAGAAGTGAAGTGACTTGCCCAAGGTCACTTGGCATTTCTCATTTCTGTCTCCCAGTGCACACGTTTTCTTTTCCTGGAATAAAATGGGTGAATCCTGCAAGGCACATCTCATTTGTTATGAGAAGTCAGGTGAGAATTCTTATCTTGAAGTTTCAGGAGGTGCTGGTACTGCTGCCACTTCAGTGAAAGGAACATTTTCCTTAACACATAACAAGAGCTATAAAATAAAAGGTGAAGTGAAAAATGGTTAAGATACTGTATCTTTCAGAATTAGAATCCAGCACTGAACAACAGGAAGTGGGGAACTTGCTGAAAATGGGGAAAATCCCCTTTTGTGCTTTTGAAACTGAAGTTGGTCCTACTATTGGCAAATAATTAACACAGACCAAAAAGTAAAGAAAGAGTAGTTAAGTCAATGTCTCTAACTTTAGCTGAGAAAAATTCCAGTCCATGTTTTACCATGAAGAAATTGGCTTCTCTTTTCTCTTCTTCCCGTTGTTAGTGTCTTAAACTGACAAGACAGCCTTCTTCTCAGTTCTGGACCCTCCCACATTTGAAGAAAACCCTACAGTCTTTCAAAAAATTTTATTTTTAATTAACTGAAATTATATAAACTTTGTAATATACAACCTTTTCCAAAGTTTATTCCCCTACATGAAGAATTTCTGCCACAGACGCTGAAATGAGATGTAACACCTGCTGGATACTACAAGTGTTCAAAATCCCTTTTTTTTTTTCTGTGCTCACAAACAAGGTTCTCTTCTGTGCCTGTTCTCTTCCTGCCATATCCTTGAGCTCTGTCAAGCTCCTGAACCTGCCCAGGGTAAAATTAAATGTCAGTGTTATGTTCCCAAATAATGTTACAGCAAGTGATCTTCCCCTTTGGATTCAGTGTCAATCTGCGTTACTGGAATCAGTAAATGGGGCAGGCAGAATGATAAAACCTGACAGGGTTTCCTGATTGTCAGTTCTGGTCTCATGATAGCTGAGTTTCCTTCCCCTTGCTGCACAAGCAATGAATTGATCATAGGTGCTGACATATAATTTATCATCGTTGGACACCTTGCTGAGTTAACAGGACAGTTTGTCAGGGACTCATATTCCAGATGTGTTCTTGACACCTCTGAATTGTTGCACTCTGCTTTTGTTTATCATCTCTGAAATACCAAAGGATAGAAATTCACTTTTTAAAATAATAATATAAAAAAATAAACTTTGAAGAGCTTGGAGACCAGCTAAAAGAATTGGCCAGTTGGGCTCATTCATTTCAATACCAAAGACAGGCTTTGTAGAATCAAGGTCAGAAGTTCCTTTTTTATCTCTATACTGTTTTATACATCTGGGCTCCTCTCACGTTGTCTTTGTTGGGTTTGCAGTTCAGAATCTATTTGAGGATCAGTGCTCTGACGTGCAACCTACTGAAATCAAACACTTCATATTTAGCAATGGTATTTCAAGCTTTCCTTGGCTTGGATAGTGCATTAATATTGGCCACTTTTTTTGTTAGATTGATACTTATTGTAATGTATATAAGAATTAATCAGCAAATAGGGGAAAGTGCCTGGCTTTCCTCTTTTATTGCATCCTGACCTTTTGCTCCACATTTCACTTGCAGGAAGAGTAATGCACGTGAGCCAAATTGCGGATAAATTTTTGGTGGCTGGGTTTTGGAGAGCACTGGGATTCCTTGCTGTTACATTGGATCTTAAACCAGAAAACCCATGAGCAAAGCCCCACTAAATTAAAGAAGAGACTGTTCTTTTATGAATAAGCCACCCTGTGCAAGTGTGTAACTCTTATCTGTGTGTAGGGGAGAGCCTCTCAGCAATCTGCTTATTGTGCACAAGTTCCTCTTGATTTAACAAGATGAATCAATTAGAAAGGCAGCCAGAAGTACCTCCGTGTGTCATATTAATTTAAACATTGTTTTCTGCAGTTGAAAACTTTATATTCAGTAACTTGTTAGATTTATCCCCCTCCCCCATTCTCTCAGTCTCTGATGCACAAAATTATTAAACTTAATTGGGTTTCTCTGGACACTACTCATTTCTCAAAATTTATTGCAATTATACAATGCCCATAGCTCATTTATTTTCTGTTTCCTAGTGATTAAAACTTAAGACACTGAAAAATGTTATGTGTATTTTCCTTTTCATCACTAATGCTTTTCTGTCCTCTGCATTCAAGACACATTCTGTAGTCATGAATCATTAAAATAGCAAAATTCACAGACAGACTTAGTTTATAGCTAAGTATAATAAAACCAGAATGTAGGTCAGAAATCCTGAAACGTTTTTTATAAGATATTTTGGTTTTGTTTCAGAGGGTGTTTTTCTGAACAGTGGAAACATTCCCATATTTCTTATCTCTTAGTGAAGTAAAAATTAGGTTTTCTAAGTTGATGGCTATTAGCTTTTTTTTTTTTGAGCTGTAGTTAATAAACAAAAATATTGTGTGAGCAGCATTGAGTGATGCAATTGCACCCTCTGCAAGGCAGAGGGAGATGAAAGCAGAGGAGGTAAAAGTGGCTGGGAGTTTTTGGGATTCATGAGCTGGTGCTGGTCCTCATTATTCCCACAATTTCTATGGCCAGTTCTGTGTGTCCTCACCCTGGAGGGGGAGGCTCTGCTTCTCCCAGGGCTCATCCAGCCCTGCCGTGCTGCCTGTAGCTGCTGTGGCAGCACCCCAGTGATTGTGCTGTGTTCTGGGACAGGGAGCCCTCAGGACCATCCCAGTAATGCCAGTGTGTGGGGAGGGTCCCAGTCCTGCAGCAGCGAATTTCCCAACACAGTCACCTCTGTCTCCAGCCTTGGCTCCAAGAGATGCCTGAACTCAGCTGCCTGCCCTGCTGAGAGTGCTCTTCTGGGGGCTCCCTGTCACCTTTCCCCCACTGACTGGGCAGGGAACTGAGTTAAAGGGACTTTTGGTGTGATCCATGCCAGCTGTTCTGGTGTTTTTATGCCAGGAGGTGTTTGGAGGACCTGCATGGACCCATTTTGCGGAGGCAAAATGTGTTCTACGCTGGGACCCTGCTTTGTCATGCTGGTGAGTGAGTGATGGGAGTGAAGAGGGAATAATTAATACCATTATAACAACTAGGAGTGTTTTTAGCATTAGCTAAAGTAGGAGGCACAAATATTTCTTCAGGCAGAAACTCTCTCTAGATAAAGCAGCAGAACAATGCCAGGGCAGTGGTATCTGTTCAGGACAATGCAGAGTATGTTAGTTTGATAGAAACACAAATCATGTAGAGTCTCTCCCAGCTGAAACAGCAGCAAAGTTATTCAAAGCAAATATATGCAGTGGCTGAACTTCCTCTAGCACTTAGTGAATGGAGTTCAAGTGATGAGAGTTTGGCCTGTTTCCAGAGAGCCAGGCTTCTGTTTCCAGTGCTGGCAGAACAATGTTTGGGAAATAAGCTTGAATCTGAAATGTAAACATGTCCTTTAGTTCACCAGACTTTTGAAATCAGCTAAAGGGAGTTGAAACAATTAAAAATTGTGGGGTGGAAATATGGTGGTTGGAGATACTGCAGAGGGAAGTCATTTGAAGTGTTCATCTCTTTGGAGCCGAGGAGCTTCTTTGTAGGCAGAGATGGGCCTGCAGTGTTGTCTTTTCAGGGAGCCCACAAAATTCACTCCATGAAATTACCAATCGTTCTTGCTCTCAATGTTAGCAGAGAACTGTAAGTTAGTACACAAACATTTATGTCTGGACAGGTTCATCATCTTCTTCCTCTTCTTTTCTTCATGGTGAGAGATGGGTGAAAGCCAAGGCAAATAGCAGACATCTATTTGTAAGATTTTTTAGGGACCTTGTTTGTGAGGAATTGTTATGGGCATTTTTGTCCAAATCTTCCTCACATGGCAGCCAGAGGAAAACTCTTTTGACCTGAATGGGAAACAAGTCAGGCTTCTGATATTTTTATAAGTTATATAAAATATTGTCTTTCCTCTTAGATACTTTGAGCGAGTGAGAAAAATAAAAAGTGTTTCATTTCTGTCATGCTTTCCAGCTGAAGTCCTCTAAGTGCTTTAGAATTAGTGTGGATTCTAAAGTGGACATCCCTTTAATTCTGGTAGCACTCATTTCAGCATTATGGATGGAGAGCTGAGAGAAGCTACTTGAGGTTCTCAGGCCAGAGCTGTACGAGCACCAATCTCCTCTTCTGGCACTGTTCCCACAATGCTATTTTTTCTCCTTGGCTATAGCCTGTCTCTACCAGAAACATGGATTTTTTTCCTCCACTATGAGCTCTTGAAACAGCTGAATAAAGCATCTCAAAATCATAACTGGGCCTGAGATGCACAGGCTTCAGCACTACGTGACCTTTAAGTGCTGTCAAGGAGTCTTGCAGAGAAAACTGATCTGTTTACCTGGGAGGCCAGTTTGCAGCAGGAAATAAAACAGGTGCATTTGGGTGATTATTGGAGATGCCAAACTCTCCCTGAATTCTAAAGAGCACCCTACTGATTGTCCACACCTTGGACTACATCCCCTCTGAGATGGAGGTTCCAACGTTGAGTTTTCATCCAATGTTAAAATACCAAACAAGCTCTGTGAAGTGACTCAATCTTCTCCCTGTGTAGTGCTGAGCAAACTTTCACTGAAGCAACACACGGGATCTGCAGTCTGGAGGGGAGGAACTGAGATCACAGGGCAGAAAACAATGACTTTACAAAAGGACCAGTTTTATTAGAAGGCGAATGACACAGGAAATGCATGATCATGGGCACTATAGCATTTAATTTCCTGAAAGGAGATAGAATTTGATAACACGTAATTGATTACAGCTTGTAAAAGACTGCTGAAATCTACACTGGCTTTTTATTTTCTTTGTAAAGCTGGTGGCTAACTTGTTAATCAATCATTTAATTGTGATTTAGCCTGTGTGTTCCACAGCCGTGGGATTCTTGTAGAAAAACATTTTGGACGCCTTTCATCAAGACATTCCACTTGTGTTTAAGTCATCAATGCACTTCATGCACCATAACATACAAAGAAGTGGTGTTTCAGAAGGGGTGAGAAACACCATTGTCAGGTTCTGGGAAAAATGCTGGCATCCTGGAAAATGTGTTTTCTGTAAACAGGATAAAACCCCCGCAACCTGGAGGCTTTGTTGTTGTTCTTAAACTGAAAATAGTGATGAAGCAATTGCTTTTGGTTAACTGAATGTTTTGTTTCCATTTCAAGATGGTATTGTTAAGTCTTGAGGTTTTTTTTTTTTTTTTTTTTTTTTTTTTTTTTTTTTTTTTTTTTTTTTTTTTTTTACTATAATTGACAATTTTCTAAATGCATTTCATAACAAAAGAAAGAAAGGAACACAAACTTTCAAATATGTCAGAGTTACTGCTGTCATGCGCTGAGCCTCTGGCAGCATGAGCCACCTTGAGCTGAAGTTTCTTCAGCTGGAAATGGGCACATCTGTAAGCAAGCAAACACTGGAGCTGCATGAAAAGGGTTAATTGGGAGGGAAAGAGAAGGAAATTTTGACTTGGCTCATGCTTATGTAGTAGTAAAACCCTGTGAAAAGTTAAAGTCATCCAGCACAGAGCTTTAAAGTCATACATTCAAATTGATTTCAATGCTGGGAGGACTGCCTTTTGCATGGAGGGGATGAGCACACGCTTCATAGCACAGAAGGAAGTGGGAGGATGACTGGCAAATTCAATTCTACTCTGATCCTGCTGTGACACAGTGGGGGTGCCCTGTCCCTCGTTCTCCTGCTGAGCAATGAGAACTCACACAGATTATGGGAGCAGGATGTCTGGAGCAGTGGATGGTGTAATCACCTGGGCAAGCCCCTCGTGGTTTAACCCAACAAACAGCTGAACACTCACATCCTCTTACCAGCTCCCCCTGCCCCAGTGGGATGGAGAAAAAAACCTTAAAATCCATGGCTTGGGATTTTAATTTAACAGATTAATAGGACCAAACCAAGAAGGGAAATAATGATAGAAATTATGAAAGAATCAGAACATACAAAACAAGTGATGCCTAACTCAGCTGCTGGCCGATTCTGGCCAGCTTCCCTCCTGTCTGGATGATGCTCTGTGACATCCACGGGGTCCCTTCCAACCCAAACCATCCTACGGTTCCATGGGTCTGTGCTGCCCCTCCCTGGGGCCACCAGGAACCTCCCAGCACATGGAACCAGCCCCTCTGTGACATCAGCCCAGCCAGGGCTCCATGGGCACTGCTCTGGAGGTGACAAACGCTGGCTCCTGGCAGTGACAGGTGACACTGGTGACTCTGCTGTGCCTCCCTCCATGGGACACCTGTGGGTGAGTGGGAGCTCTGGGAGCTCCTCACTGCTGGGGTGGGGTGAGGAGAAAAGGCTGCAAGTGCTGCTCAGCAACAAACTAAATCATCAGTGTTCGGTTTCTCATCCGAAATACGAAACGCAGCGCTGTGCCCGGTATGAGTGAGAGAAGTCACTCTCCTCCAGCTGAAACTAGGACAAAATGTCAGGCAAAATTTTACAAAAGAAAAGGAGGAGATATTGGTTTGGTGCTGTGCACCTACAGTTCGCCGTGGAATTTTTCCATAAAAAATATAACACCGTCACGGCCTGCGGCTGCTCTGTTCTGCTGCCACAGGTGAGGCAATGGGGCAAGGCAGAGAGATGGCTTCATATTTGTTTTCCCTTCTGTTAAAATGAGATTTGTCCTTAAGAAAAGGCTCCAATACTAGATTAAAACAGCATCCTGAAAACGATGAAAGTGAAGCAACTTGTGAGATAATATTCAGCTCGCTCTCTCACTGGTGTTGCCGCTGCAGCTGAATTCAATCCCTGGGGAAGTTGTGTCTTTGTAGCAGCGTGTTTTAACAACAGATTGCCCTGGGTTAGTAATGAAAATGTTTCCAGTACTGCTGTGTTTGGGGAAAACTGTTTCAACAGCGCTACAGAGAATCCCCAGCAATTCTCCGTGGTCTCCAGTGGCTGAGGTACACGGGTGTTGTACATGCAATGTTAGTCTAAGTTTGGTCTTTGGTGTGTCCTTAAGGAAATGAGAAATGACATTACAGCCACACTCAGTGTGTGTGTGTGACAGCCTAACACTTTGCCCCATGGATTTTGGACCTAAGGGTTTGATTTAAGCCATATTTGATGGAAAGTGGACATGTCCAAAGTGTTTAAGTTCATCCATCATTCTTCAGGAGAGTAGATGCTGATGGGAGGGCAAGACCTTAGAAATACCCTTCGCATGCTCCCCAGCCATAGGAAATGGTTTACTTGTGGGTTATTAAACATGCTTAAAATCCCCACAGAAGAAGGGGACCTGCATCACCTCCAACCACATATATCTTTACATGTGATCTGCTAAAAAAAATAAATCGTGTAGCTGCGATTTAAATATCTTATTCCATAGAGCTGGGTGAAAAATAGTGAGGGTGTTATTCAAAAACATGAAAACAATTAATCTGTTTTTTTTTTTTCTTTGAAATTCAAAAATATAATAGGATATTGCAAACCAGCCACTTGCCGTTATTGAAGTGATTAATTCAACTTTCTTGGCCAAGTTAAATCAAATACTTTTTCCTCTCTGAATCCATTTTTTGATTCTCCAGATTCATTGCTTGAAGATGATCTCATGCCATTGTATGAATAAGACAAACATTTATGTGATCCCTGCCTCACCCTTTTCTCTGACTATTGATTTCTCCAGGTATTTTATTTCTGTATCAGGTAATAAGAGTGATCTGATTAGGGGGTGATGAGAAAGTGAAATGCTTTGATATACAATACATTCAAAAAAGCCTGATTGAGAAATAAAAGGAAAGTATAGAAGTGAGCTCTTCTCAGCATTGACATACAAAGAGAAAAATACAGAAAATCTTTTAAATCCCTCCAAATCTTGTTAGCTAACAGAGGTCAGATTAGTCATTTTAGATGTAAGGTTGCACCCATTTGACTTTTTTTCCCCATTGCACTTTGAAGTTGTTAAAGGGCCTGTTGGTAAGTGAAAGCAGTTGATTCACTGCTCTCTTTAAGTGTATCGGCCATTTCTGAAGGAATTTTATTTAAAAATTACAATACCTTTTAAGTCTACCTCTAAACATCTTTTAGAAAGCTACAGAATGTGCAATTCATTTTTGTGCCTTCATAAAAATGATGCTGAAGTGACAAGCAGGGTCACCCTTCCATGTGTTCAGGCTTCCCTAAACCTGCTGGCGTCAGAAAGGTGCTGGTAAATAGCTCTGTCTTTAAAGCTTTAAATAATTGAATTCCTTGGGCTAGCAAATAACCTCCTTAAAACTTGGCAATGCTTGAACCTTTTAGCAAGCCTGGTATGAAAAGAACACTGTCTAAACAGCTGAATCTGAACTTCTCATGGCTTGATGGGCAGTTCTGTTTAAAAAAAAAAAAAATATGTCAAGCCAAAATATTTTCTCTGTTGTCAAGCGCTTAAAGTTTTTGGATGTGCAATGCCATTGCCAAGAAATAAAACACAAAAATAACCCCGAATCTTTGGGAAACGCTTAGAAAAAGAGATCAGTTGCACTCCCTGCTCACACTAACAAATGTATTGCTGCCAAATCCTTGGGAGAGCTGAGCCCACTGAACAAGTCAAGGCGCTGGGAAACCAGTGAGTGTCCATGTGGTATGAGGAGGTGTTTGAGGGAATATGAGGAAGTGTCTGAAGGAACACAATAGTGCCACGAAACTGAGGGCAATGCCCCAAGTCACTGAGCACCTGCTTAGATTTCTTTAGCAAACAAGTAGGCAGTGAGTCTTCTAAGCAGTGAGATGCTCCTCGTTAGCTTTGCAGGAGTAGTACATTCTCCAGTGTTTAATTATTTAAAGGAAGCTGTATAATGGGGTCTTTGGAATCGTGTGACCCATAATCAATCCGTCCACTTTTGCATAATGCATGTGGCATCGATGCTGTTCCATTTCAAGATCACTTAGGAGAGGCTTTGCCAGTCTGCCCATTGCTCCTTTGCAGTGCAGACACCAGCACAGAGCTTGCAGTGCCATTTGCCTGCTGTGCTTTTTTAGAGCCAGCTGTGAATGTTCCCAACAATTAGCATTAGAGAAGAAGCAAGAAGTCTGTAAATTCCTACGTTTGAGTGGTATTTGTCTCCCAAAACCTCTTCTTCATTTTATGTCTGAAAAAACGACCCTTTTGGGCACCTGGGCTGGACCTACTGGACTAGCTCTTGCCTTTCAGATCCCATGCTGTAATCTTAAGGAAGGTGCTGCCCATATTTACTGCCCATACAACCTAGCAGAGTTCAAACCCTCTCCTTTCACCCTTAGGGGAGCACCTCATTGTACCTCCAGAAGGAGGAGGAAGCTTAGCTTTGGAAGGTGTGCACAGGATCCTGGACATGATGGTGCTTTCCATAAACTCCAGGAAATTGTGTAGGGACTGAGAGGAGGAGATGGAAAACATTAATGACAGTAATATCTTGATTAGAAGCCTTTTAGTTCTTTAGCCTATTTCTCTTTCTCTTATCTTGTTTTTTATTGTATGTAAAGGAAGGAGGGAGGTTGCCTCAGTCCATGACAGTCCTGCCCCAGAGACAAAGGTCTGTAAATATCCACTTCTAGGAGTATATGGTTATTAAACATCATGTGGCCTAGCAAAGAGGGAGTAAAAAAAGCTGTTTGTCCTATGTCTTCCCTGGAACTGCCTTCATGAGCCCCGGTATTGTCCCCTGAAAATGAAAGAAAATGATTCCCTCCAGCTAGAGCAATTTATAATTGGCTGAAAAAATGTGCTATGTTTTAGCCAGACCTACTTTCCACAGACGTGTGTCTAGGATTTTTCAATTAATCCACCTAACAGGATCCTTTACCTATGATTGTTGATTCCTAAATCTGGACTGGACAAACAGATTGAGGCAGCCTGCCCTGTGCTGTGGAGAGGAATACAAGGATTGCAAGAAGGTTTGTCATGCCAAGAAGCCTCTCCTGTGTCATGGGTACTCACACATCTGTTGGTCTTCTTACAGCTGTAGTCACAATGATTATTAATGAGCTGCATCTCTTCAGAGTTTGAAGTATTTGAATGTGTACTTTAATTTAAGATCATCTGTGCCGGGTAGGTTTTTTAGGTAAAACCTTGGTCCTCACTGAAGAAGAGGTGGAGTTTTGTCATTGACTTTGTAAGGACTAAGGCTTTACCCATTATGTCTGCTGATAATGATAGGTAAGTGAGCATGAGCTTTTTCACAAAAAAATGCCCTGCAGTGCTTCTGAAATGCACAGCACACAGAGAAATGTATTGTAGATTTAATGATTTATTCAATGAATGTAAAAGCTGGTTGCATAAAGGAGATTTAAGTGATTATTACCATCTGTCACTAGGTTTCACTGTGCTGCAATAAAAGTGTGTTTCAGATTATCAGCAGTTCAGTCATATAAAATCCAAAACCAACAAGTTTCTTGTGATGGCATTCCCCAGCTCTGCCCTTAGAACTGCCCCTCCAGATGTTGCGTATGTGGGGACAGAAAGGCACAAAACATGGATGAAGCTCAGCTAAAAGCTTACAGAGTTCAAACTGCAAAACTATTCAGGGTGAAAGGGTTGGCCTGGATTTCAGACAGTGGGTACATCCCATATCTAACTTCTACAGCTCCCTAATCCTCTTCCATCCTGTAAAAATATGGGGACAAGTTTCCCTACGTCCAGATTTTTCTTCTTTTGATTTTGTTGCATCACTTCTCATTTTAACTTGTTTTTTTTTTTTTTCTTCTTCCCTGGCTTGCTGAATCTTTTCTCACAGATGTAAATACAGTTCTGGGTGGGACCTGCTCCACCAGCCCCCTTAAGACCTTCCTTCAGCCTTGATGCCATGAAAATATAAAACACAGAGAAAGGAGAGGGAAAGGGAACAAGATCACTGGCAGGAAAAAGACTGTGGTGCACTCCTTCTAATCCAGCTGGGTTTTCTTCCTCCCTTCTGTGGAGGGGATCAACAGAAGTCTGACTGTCTTGATCTATAGGTAGAACTTGGGCTAGGTTGTTTTTTTTTTAAATGAACTAACACTTCCTTTCATATCTACTTTTTTCCTCTGATTCAGAATCTGAAATAGGAAACTTGAAATTAATATAACACTAGAGAAGAGGAAAGGAAGTAGTTAATAATTTTGGGTTTTCCATCTCAGATCAAAATTAGCAATACAGAAAGTTAGTATTTTGCTATGAGCAAGGGACGAGGACATCAATCATGTTCTGTTTGTGCCCTGGGAAAACCAAGGGAGGAGAGTCTGATTCTGAATCTTACTAAAGATTATTAATGAGTAACAAGCCAGAGGAAAAAAACAAAACAAAACCCAAAACTGCTATTACTGTTATATAGTTTTTATCTGACTTTTACTGAATCCTTTGCTTGGTACTTTTTGCCAATTTCCTGCAACTGGGCATTTGGTATTTTCTCATTTTGCTGATGCCTAATTATTGCTTTGTTCCAATGACTGTTGCATTCCATGGATTTCTGTCTCTAGTGACTGTGAGGGACTTCAGGATCATACAGGATGAAAGGATCAATATTATACATATAAAAATACTTACTATTTTTATTGTTCAGACAGAGGTTTTTCAGCCACAACATGGGCCAATTCTTTGGTGAGGTATTGTGCTTGTGCCTATCCCAGTCAATATCTCTTCCCTGTAGGGTGTTTTATTGAGCCACTTTGTTTCCTTGTGTTTGTGCTTTGCTCCTCTCACTGTCCCCGCTCATCCCCTACTGTCCTTCCTGAAGACAAAGATGTAGGAGAGATACACACATCATCTCTTCATCTGTCTACATAAATGGAAGTGCTGAATAACTCTTTGACAGTCTGAAAACGACCCAGTTTTGATTCTGTTGTGAAAGCCTGGAACCCTGAGCAAAGCTGTCAGTCAGTCCCTGAACAAAGACCTGATTATCTCTTGTTTGGGATCAGCTCTCTGTGGTTTGCACAGTGAATGTTGTCACTGAAAATCCTTCCTATGGCTGTGAGTGCTGGGCTTGGGCCGTTGTCACTCACTTCCTTTGATCAGTGCTGCGAGGACCAAACAGCTCCCACCCACATGGTTTGATGGTCTGATTGGAAGGTCTTGATCCCACAGGGCTCTGGGAACAGCTTTTTTGCTAAAGAAAATTTTTACAGCTGTAGGATTGAAATGCTCCATGCTTTCTGAGGCTGCAGAAAGATGGTGTTTGCCTGAGTTTAATGTCCAGGCTCTCTCTCAGGACGCTGCAGCAAATTATTGACAGCAGAATCCAATGCAAACCTTCACACTTGTGAAATATGTTTTCACCTATCTTTTTAGAAGTATCAGCACAATGATGGTGGTACTATTTCCTTGAATCAAAGGAACGAGGTCAGAAAGTTTTGAAGAGGGGATGGGATATTTCTCACTAGCAGTGGTGCTGGCTAGTTTTGTATTTGTCTTCATGAGGATGCACTGGAAATGTGGTCATGAATGGATTTGTCCAGACGTACAATGCTTGATGCTTGTGGAGTACTGTACAAATTTTCTGTACCTTCTAGTTAGTATTAAATAGCCAAAATCAAATCTAGAGTCTCTAAAATATAGAACAGCTTCCTCAAGCTTAATTTTCTTGACTAGGAAATATTTTCTGAAAGAATCTTAATATCTTATAAACTCATGTTTCTGTGGATAGCTGTGTCCCTGCTTTACCCCAGAGGGTGCTTAGGAACACTCTGAACCCCAGGCAGCTCCTCAGACCAGGTATCTCAGCCCATTCTCACCAATTCTTGCAGCCTGGGGTAGGACTGTGTTGGCAACAGCCCCTGAGACTTCTGCTCCTGTGAGTGCCTCATCACATAGTGAGAATTTAAACCATCTCACAAATTCATAGGTAGAGAGGACTTTGCTGTTTTGGATGAGCCTTTGTGAGGATGGCCTGCTTCTTTTTGGAAGGACTGTGTTTTGTCATTGAAACCTTTTTGGTCTAAGTTACAGTACCTGTACAGTATAGATAAAAATGCTATTCTCCCATGATCTATTTAGACCTCAGGCATCTCAAATATGTATTAATTAAACATTATATGTTTTAGATGTATGCTAAAAGCCTGTTGCTATCAAAATTGGCTCTGGTGGACCTATCCTAATAATAGCTCAGACTGCATTATTTTTTAATTGCTAAAGCAAATATTTGCTCAAGAATGGAAGGAAAAGGTAAAGAGCTGTGGAAACCAGAATCATCACCAGTAGATGAGTGCATATGTATGGGAACTTCACATGGGACCTTGAATATGCTATGGTGGAAAATCCATTGGTGAAGTGCTGGCCTTAAACAAGGTTCTAGCAGAGGCACAGCTGGACCTGGTGTGCTTAGAAGTGACCATAAAGATATTCTACTTCCAATTTTACAGTCTTGTCTGCAAGGGCCAAATCAACCTGCAGTCAGGCAAAAAAAAGAACAGAGGAATTACTGTTTCCCTATTGATATTCCATTAATGTATAATATTTTGTATACCTTTGTTCATGGAGAAGTTAGGCAGCAGTCCAAAAACACGCAGCAAGGGAAGTGTTGAGCTGCATTTTTTGCTGTTTGTCACAACATTTGTGCTGTAGTTTAATAACTTTTCTATTGTGCTGCAAAATTCCCTCATTGGTGAGAGAGCACAAACTGCAAAAGCAGATTGTTAGGAATATGCTTTGCTTATCCCCTACATGAACAGCATTATTCTCCCAGATATAAACTTGAAATGGTGTCTCATTTTGGGATAGATATTTAGGATTGGGCCACAGATAGTTTTCTGTCAGCTCTGTGAAATTAATACTTCTTTATGACAGTGTGTTACTGCTTGGTGTATGTAATAGTTCCTTTCATTGGCACTTACGTCCTTTGCAGGGAAAGAAATTTGCCTCTGTGACAGTACACTTTGAGTGTCATTGGCTTTCATATTGTCTATTAAAAAAGGAAATTGTGAGGAGCAGATCAGACCTCAATGAGTCCTTCTGAACTGAACCCATTTCAAGGGGGGGAAGCCAGAACTGTCAAGACTTTGACTTCCCAATTCCTGAAGAGATGTTAATTTGCTTGGCTGCCTGATCTACAGGGAGCAGAAATGAAACTCCACTTGCACGACCTTTGGTGTCAATCATTATGGGAGGCATCTGCATTTATATTGTCAATGCACAAACTTTCCTTACTTCCTGAAGCATGAAATCACCTTTCAGATGAAGAAAGAAATATAACCCTGCATTTTTGGGAGATGTAGCAGTTCCATCTAGAGCTTCTGTTGCACAGAGGAATGTTTAAACACAATATTCTGACTTCAACGTCAACCAGGCTCTTGGAAGTTGTTGTTTTTCAAGTGAAAGTTGCACTACATATTTTTAAAGAGATCTATTATTACTTCATATTATTTTAGGACTTCTAATGCTCCATCTCTAAGTTGACCAGAGGTTTATCATTAACTTTGATACTGCCAGCAAAACTTGGCCCAGAGTGTCTCACATTGAGTTCTCAGCTAAGCCTGTGTTCCTCTGGCACAGGATAAAAGGAGGAAGTATATATTTTAATGAAATTTTACAAACTGAAATAACAGGGCTAGTTGGTAACCTGCAGCAGCAGGATACAGCCTGTGCCTGTGATATGTAGTCCTTTAATGCATTGAATTCACTGGGGTATTTTATGGTGTTTGGTGCCAGGTCTTTGTGATCTCTGCTGACATTCACTTAATTGAAGGATTCACACAGAGAATTTTGGGGTATCCCATTGAATTCTTTCCCTACAAAGTGAGGAAAATGAGACATACTCGTACATTTAATTACAGTGCTTGGGCAGAGATCATCAATTGGTTGCTAGGGCTTGTTTCTTGCTGGATTTGCTAATGCTCACAGCAAAGCTCTTGTCCATCACCTGAATGAGTCAGAGACTTCCTGTTTGCCCTGAGTTTACTTGTGGCTCAAAAGTTCTGGCCCTAAAGAAAACAGTATTTTTCAATAAAATTCTGAAAATGCTGATTTTTAATTCCAGAGTTGAGGTGATCACACAACAGACATGACACCTTTCTCATTCTTTGAAGTACAGAAAACTTTTCTTCACTCTAAATGTGCCAATTGGAACTTAATTTGTGTTGGTACAGCTCATCTTAATTACCTCTGCATGACTGTGGCTGCACAGCCTTCTAGGTGTAGTCTCAGCATAAGGTGTGCTTCAAACTGTGCCAGCCCTCTAAAGGCTGTCCTTATTTTGAAGTGAATGGGAGAGAAATTTGCTTCATTTTCTATTTTTTTTTTCTTGGTAAGCTGTGACATATTTCAGTGTTCTTTTGTTACCTGAATCATGTGGTAGAAAGGCTTAGCATCAAATGAGGTAAAATAACCCTAAGAGGTCACTGGAGATGCAGGCAGCAAGTTTGGGCCAGTCCATGCAGTAGAAGTTGTAGCCTCAGTAAAAGAAGGGAGAGTGGAAAACTTAGCAAGACCTTCACTGTACAAATGTCTCAGGACTCTCCTCTCAGGTGTGCTGCAGAACAAGATTGGGCTGAGTTGTTTCCAGTCACAGACCTCTCTTGAGCCTGTTTAATATAGCTGCCATCCAGATCAGTGACAGAGCTTTCAGGGCAGGCTTGGAAAGCGAGGAAAAGTATAAGCTTTAAAATGAACCTGTGATTTCTCTCAGACCTCACAGCTGAGCTTGCTGTGCTTGTTAAAATGTGGCCATGGGAAGACAAATTGCTTGAAAATGGTACCTCCTTTACTCAACAGAAATGACACTTTTGGAATCAGTCAGGATTGTTTCAATGCCCAGACCATACTCCTCCTGATCTTGGTCCTTTGCTGCCACTGGAGTCTATAACACTCTTGTTCCTTCTTTCCTGCTCCTCTATTCCCACATTTCCTAAGGGACACTCACAGGCTTTTCATGAAAGGTGGCAATTGATAAAGTAGAGAAGTGACGTTTCCATGACAGCAGCAGCATAGCAGGGAGCATACAGCAAAGAGCTGTACAGCTGGGATGGTTCCTTATCATCTCCAGCAGCCACAGTGCCTGTGCCCAAAGAAAAGGATCCTGTGAGCATTCCTGCAGAGCAGTCTCCAGGGAGCCAGAGTGGATGGCAGCCTGGCCTGAAGGGCTTTGGGAGGGTGTTGGAAGGGAATGCCTTAGAATTCCCTGCCTGGATCATCCAAATGGATTCCATGGATTGTGTCTCTGCATCTTGACTAATCCTTCACATGTCAAGGCTGGCAATTAAACAGGGAAAAAAACAAATAAAGAGAAAACAGCGCAGAAGAGATTTTTGGAAGTAGGGAGAGTCAGCTTTCCTTACTCTCTTCTGGGTCACGATGCACAGGGATCATGAGTCAGCCAGGAGCTGGGAGGATGATGGGATTTGAAAGCAGGTTGTTTTGTCTCTGTCAGCAGGCTGCAAGTTTGTTTATGAAAGGCACAAGTTGAACTGAAGATCAAATCTGCCTGATTTTTTTTTTGATCTCCATCTGTTGATAAGGACTGGCACAAGCCCAGCAGCATTATGGCATGAAGCTCTTTACAAGCCCAGCATCTCAAAGAAGCCTGAATTTCTCTGTCCCTAGAAACTCTCCATCTATTAAAACCTAGAAAGAATAGGTATGTATTTTTAGAAGTTGAAACCTTAAAAAAAAACCTGTTCCTTATTCTTCAAACCAGCTGGCATGACCTACTTTCCTATTTCTGATATCAATGGGATATGAACATAGGTAGGCACGATCCTTTGTTTGCAAAGATAACATGGCAAAGTACAAGAGAAAAGAGAACCTGTGTTGCAGGATTAACTTCTTTTTTCCCCTATCAATATAATTTCTTCCTGTGCCAGTTTTGTAGAGGATTTTTCATATTGCATTGCAGTTCGAGGACCAGTTTTCATACCTGGTGTAAGATGTCCTGCATCTCACATGACACATACTTCGGCAGCACTTGCCACATTTCTGTATTACAAGCACATCTGTTGTCTCCTTGGCATAATGAAGATGCACTCTACCCAACAGTCCTTAGGTAATTCTGTATCTTAGCCTAAAATCTGTCAAGTTTAGTGTGACTCCATGTTATACATCTTTTTACGCAAGACCTATTGTTCCTAGTCAAATAGTCTGGGTTCCATGCTTATTAGCACATTAAATAACCTGCTTAAAATGTCACCTGAAGCACTGCAGAAAATCATCAATACCAACTGTGAATTTAGCCCAGATGCTTTGAACTTGTATCTGATATGGCTCATGTCTAATATGTTCCACAGAAAAAATTCAGGGAAACATCAAAGTAGTGCTTTCCCATGAGCTCTCACATCCTGCAGAGCCAAGGCAATGGAAAGCAGCCAAGGAAGTTCACACTGAAAGCTGTAACTCACTTTTCATTGAGTGATGAGTCCGTCACCTCTCACATCTCGCAGTTTTAAGAAGCAGGAATCCTTCAACCAGACCCCAGGAGTGCAAGCTAGTGACCCTGTTAATCTCTTCTCTACTTCAGTGACATCTGTCCTTTTTTTTTTTCCCCCTTTCTCTCTCATTTTCTTTTTTTAACCCATCTGTACATCCTGGCCAGCAGGAAATCAAAAGAGCAAAAGTAACCTGTCTTCTCAGTAAGTAGGGCACCTTCCATCATGTGAAACAAAGCAGTTTTTTTTTTTAAACTAGTGCCTGAACTGGAAACTTGAATATTTGAAGAACCTTTATCTGTGGAAAGCTCTGTGCACAGCCCTTCTGATCACCCCAAATGTTCACCAAACTGCGAGAAAAGCTGCCCTTTGTTCTGGGGCTTGTTCTGGTGAAGAAGCTGGGATAGAGGAGGAATGAAGGTGCAACTTCTAGAAAAACCTAGAAATACATGTGCATAAATTAATATATGCCTGTAGCTTGCAATTATATGCATCCTCTTCTGTCTGCACACTGGGGAATATTAATCTGGCCTTGCAAAATTCCTCTTCTGTCTGAGATCTTTTGCTGGAAGATAAAGAAAACTGTAAGCCACCTTTGAGATGGTTTTGAGTGCTCCCAGATCTGTCTCTGCTGCATCTCTCTTTTGTAGTGTTGCTGCATCTAGGAGAGGGAACAAAGGCATCTCTGGGTCCACACCGTGTTCAGCCCACTGTGATTTGTTCTTTTTAAAGCTGGCCCTTGGCCTGGGAGAGAAACACTGCTCTGTGACATGTTCCAGTGTACTTAGTACCCTGAGGAGTAACTCTGTGAGCACACACCATGTGAGATGTACATGCCTTTAGGAGGATCTGGATGTACAGAGAGTCTAAGCAGTGAGGAAATCTCAAGTGCTTTCAGTAGCACTGTGAGTTTTCTCATGTAAAAAGAATAGATGGTCTCTTTTGTACCATGGTTATACTTCTTTGCCTTTTATTGAGTTTAGGGAATCTTTTGACATTTGGAAAGGAAAGCAAACCAAAGCCAGCTTTTAAAATTAGTGACTTCTAAACCCTGTGTTTTCTGTAGTAATCTCCAATATCAGTATAGAATACAGATTTGTGTCAATTTCAGATTGAATTCGTGTGCCTCTATTATCTTTCCATGCTGGAGAAGCTGCTGTTTAAAGACAGACTAAATATGAATTTCTTGTTCAGGTCATGGCTGAGCCAGTGGCTGCTCTGGGACATGGAAAAATGGTTGTTCTAGCCCAGGCTGTTTTAAAAATGCTTCAGCTGAGAAAGCACAGAACTTTTGAGGCTCTTGGAGGTACATATATTGTAGAGGAGAGTAGGAAACTGAATGGAAAGTAAATATTAAAGTTTTTTTTTCCTAAGAAAGGAAACATTTGTCTAGGGAAGTTTGTGATAAGAAGCTTGTCTGGAAGAGCATGAAAGGTACTCATAAGCTTAGCATCAGACAGAAGAGCAAAGATACTGGCCTGATTCTTTGTGTACATTTTTATGAAGATGATTGCTCATGCTGAAAGCTCTAAATGCAATACACAAAGCATGTTTATGCAGGATTATGTAGTTCTTAAAAGTCTATTCCTGATCAGAAGTTAAACATAAAACTTCAGCATTATCAGTAAAAACAGAAGCAAAGCTTCCCACTCAGGTAGAAGAAAATTGTGCCATTTTTCTTCCTTTCTAAATGAAAATGGAAAATAATTTGAGAGATTTTTAAATTTTTAAATTTTTTTACTCAATAGCAAGCTTTCTCTCTGGGTATCCTTTACCCAGAGAACAACAGGCTCCTTTTGTGCTTGCATTATTTTGAAATCACAGGGATTGAGAATCTCAGAATGACGTCAGAATTTCCAGTTGATTTTCTGTGGTTTTTGGTTTTCGTAATGCCATGAGAAGGTTCCTGAAAGTGGCAATAAAACAAGAACAGAGCAAGGACTGAATTCACACTTCTTGTTCTTTATACTGGATGTGAATAAGGGAAATCCGAGCCCCTGTGGTCAGTCTCCTGCAGCCCCAGAGGTTTCAAGATGTGATTATGGAGATCACAATTATGGATGTTAAAGCTTGCATGGGAAATAATCCCTGGAGAGAGGGAGAAAGCTTAGTTGTATCTTTTTTAATTAGCGGCCTATATTATCTGTTTATAACAAAGTCTTAGTGGCAAAGCTAGGAACATTTCTTGAGCTCCAGATGGCTGCTTTTCTTTATGACTTGCTGTAGGGTACAGACTTTGATTTTATATATTTTGATAATCTATCCTGATTATTCAACTAATACTCATTGTTCTCCCTCTGCTGCAACAATACCCTTTGAGAGACTGCAGCATATGGCTTGGTGAGGGAAATCTCAAGGTTAAGAAAATCTTCTTTATCTATGTTTCTCACTGTTTTGTTTCTTTTTTCTTAGAGCTGGGACATGTAACTCGGATAATATCTCTTTAAATGTTTCCTAGAGACAAGTTTCTCATTCTGGGAGGTTTTTTTCAATGGATGGGGAGAGGTCTCAAAATATTTGCTCATCTTCAGAAGTCTCTTCTAAGGGCACCCAATATGTGAGATAAAGTCCCAATCCAAACCAAGCTAACAATAAAAACAACAACAGATTCTGATTTTCATAAACCAATATTTGTTTGAGCTTTGTGTGTCCCAAACATGGATGCAGTTTTCCTAAGTGCTTCAAAATACAGCTGCTTCCCAGCAAAACCCTTTCCTTCTGCAGTGGATTACAACGTTCAAACTCTCTCCTGATTAAAAGCACTGATCTAACCCTTAAAAAAATTGGGAGAATCAAAATCTGTGGACAAAGATTCCGGAGAGAGCGCTCAGTATAAATTTTTCATTTTTTCTTTGAAAAATGAAATTGAGCCAAAAAAAAATGTGCAAAACATTTCTTTTCCTTAAACTCTACAGTGTTGTTGTCAAGTTTGCTGTCAAAGCAATCCAAAAATGATGATTATCATTAGCTGATGAAATGGGTCTGTGATTTATGTGCCATATAAATATTTTGGCGTCAGTTCTTTATTCATACCAGGGAATAAACTTGTTGAGCCTCTACACTAGAACAAAAGTGAAAGGGAACATAAGGAAAGTTTTACATGGGCATCGTTTTTTCTTAGGGAAAAGTACTTCATTTATATATTTATTTTCATATTTTCTACAGTGTGCCTGGATACTTACAAATGCCACTCCCTCCCAATTTAAAATACAGCATAAAGAAAGAAGGACAACTGCTTAAGAAAAATATTTAACTTCATCACATTCAAGGTGTTGCCTTGGCCATGAGAAATCAATTGAGTTATTTACTGTGTCTTCCTACTACAGAGAGAGACATTCTTTGTTGTATGGGGCCTCACAAAGTTATTCTGCACTGCTCAGCTACCATTTAGTTGTGTAAACTTTTGCCAGCTGTCTGCAAATAGGAGAATTCGATCACAGAAGATGTGAATGTCACTGATCTGAGTACAATCTGACCCAAAGAAACACTCAAGGTTAAATATTTGGGAAGCAACCTTGTCCAAGAGAAGATGGATAAATGACAGGGCAAGGAAAGTTCAGTGGGGTAGGCACCATGTATTTATTAAGAATATCTGTGTTGCTCACAAGTGGGCCAACAGGAGCTGTAGGACCCTGGAATATTTGGCACTTGGGAAGATGTTAAATCCCAGTGCAGGAGCTGTATTCCCTATGTTGCTTTGCCCTCAAGGGGCTTGGCACTGCAATGGTACCTTTAGAAGAGACAAAAAGCTCTCTGCCATCCATAATATTCATTGAGGGAACAAAAATAGTTCATTTGATCAATCTTAAGGAGTTCTGATTAGTTTTTGAGTATTTTCTGCTGCACCCTGCAGTTGTGCCAGCTATGAGAAAGCTGAACCCAAATATGCAGGCCATGACTAAAATTGTTTTTTCACGTTGACCTTGCTGCTGTTGCTCTGTATTTACATTCCTGTGGGTGAAAGGACAAACTGTGTGAGATTCACAAATTGGGAACTCTGACTGTGGACTTATCCCAGACGGCTTTTTCAGAGACATCCATATAGTTGTGACTTCAGGAAAGAACTTATAAACAAAGTGCAAATGAGCATGCAGTTTACTTGACTGATCTATGTGTACAGCTTAATGCTGGGGTTTTTCAGTTAGTATTCACTTCACAAATGAGAGATGTAAAATGTTTTAAATTAAATGAAGCAGAAAAAAAATTGATTCTCCCCTTTCCCTCCATCTTTCTTACTAAAAGTTTTTGGCTCTTTCACATTAGTGGCTGTGCTATATATTGGCATTTACGCTAATGAAGAGCCCATGATGTTTCCTAAATGTTCCACTACAAGGACCTCGTTAATAGCTTCCATTTATCCAGCAAAATAAAAGCTCCTTGCAATCTCCAACCCATTGTGCAATAAGCCAAGGACATAGAAGGGACATGAAACTGGAGTCAGTCCTTAGCTGTGCCATCCTTTACTCCAGTGTGGCCAGGTGCTTTGTTCAGGGAGCCCAAACCTGGGACTGCAGGTTAAAAGAAGCTGCCCAGGGCTCTGGATTTGTTCCTCCCAGTGACACAGAGACAAAAACTGGGATCTCAGTGTGGCCCTGTGCTTGTCTCACATTGGTTACTGGGAATCTGGCTGATCCATGTGGTGCTGATGATTTACCTGACACAAGGTTGGGGCCCTGATATTGGCAATTGCTTCCTCAGCTTGCCAGTCATCTTCATTCCAGAAACTGTGAACCACACAATCTGGGGCCAATCCTGGAGGTTTTGATCCAGGTGATCCAAGGTAAATCCAGTAAGGTGACAGCAGCATTACCAAGGATATTTCACACGTGGCTCATCTCCCAGCCTGCTCTCTAATAGCTGTGAGACTGAAGAATAAAGATTCTTTTCATACTCTAAATGTGATATTTAGTCACAAAGAACAAGAGTAATTATTTTATCTATCTTTTAACAATTAGTCTTGACACATCATAATGGGCTCTGTAGTCTTCATCTAATCAGCAACTTTTAAATGATCATTTAAAGACTGTGAGTGATAAAGATTAAAAATTAGACATACTAATAACTTCCTATGATTAAAAAAATCAATTGGATAGAAAACTAGTTTCGTCTCAGTGGAATTGTGTTGTATATAAGAAGTCATAAAGATATACAAATGTAATCAGTGCCAAAATTTTAAACATCTTAAGGGGACATTAATATTATTTGCATACATTTTGACTAATTTGCCTTTATTATGCTGCAGAATGCAGGCTTTTAAGATCCTCCAAATAATTTCAAGGTTTTCACCGAGGCTGCCGTTCTATAAATATTTGTGTTTTCTCTTTGAAAGTAGAAGTACTTCAGAATTTGTGTTCTTCTTGGTTACTGTGTTAGCATCTATTTTCCTAAGAGCAGGCAAAAATAATTAAACACTCTCTAGGATGATTTTTTTCATTTTCTCTTCTGAACAAAGTTCAGAAAACAGATTCATTTTTTGGAGAGTGGTTTTGCTTAGAGAGTGCTGTTTATATCCCCAGCTTTATTAAACTAGTAAGACAAACCTCTGTGAGTTCAAATTAGTCCTTCATGAAAAATGAAAATCTCAGATATTCCACTGTGACTTCCACATCCTCTCTGGTTTTGTTGGGCATCACTGTAAGGTGTGAAAGCTCAGCAAGAATGCACAACTTCATTGTTTTAAACTGACCTGAGACAACCCTGTGGCTCTTTTTTATTAATCCAGAGAAAATTCCATTTCCCTCTGTTTTGAAATTAAATGGAAGCCATGGAGTTCCTTGTAGACAGTGTTGGACTTCCCTGTGCTCAGAAAGGAGACAACTTTGGGATAGAAGAAAGGAATACTGGTTGCAACGTATAAAAAAGTTTACTCATAATGTAGTAGTAATTAGCTCGGAACTCTTTTACAATGAATCAGTGATGAAAATAAATCCTACAGTGCACCTAATACAGGAGAAAATGAGAAAACTGCTGGATCACAGTTCAGAAAGAGCAGGAACAACTTCTGGAAGCCCTGCCAGATATCCCCAAAGGTTTCAGGTACCCTTGCTACATGCTAGAGGCACTGGTTTGGAAATGGAACTGATGATTCCTGCATTCTAACTCTCACTTTTGCAGAACTGCATAAAGGTTCCTGTTTTGCTATGTATCAAACATAACATAGCTCTGTTGAGGCTGTGACACTGTTTTCTCAAATCTACAGTCAGTGCTTCAGATAATTTAAATTAATGTGAGCTGAATGTTTGAACAGAGAATTCTCTGAAAGCAAACAGAACCCAAACAAAATGAAAGATATCATGTCCTTGGATGTTTTCAGCAACTGACAATCTGCTTCTCTTTGGGCAAAATTCTTGAAGAGCCAAAACCACAATGACTTGCAGGGACAACACCTTCATTTTCTACCTGCAGGAGCTCTTTAACATCAGTTTTGCTGGATTAGTCATCCTGGAATGTTGCTGAAACCTGCTGTTGTAACAAATAAACAGATAAAAAGAAAAAACTAGGACAACAAAAAAAGGGTTTGACGCTGACTCAGCTGAATGCTTTCACAGCCTCCTTCAGCATCATCTTGGTCTCCTGGTGGAAGCAAAACTCCATAACCACTGTTGTCTGTGAACACATTCCAGACTTGAGCTGTGTTAGGGAATTCACTCTAGAATATTGGCATTTTTGTTCCCAAAGGCCTAAGTGCCACCAATTATCTAAAATTTGTCTTGTGATCCAAGGAGTGGCCTCCAGTGCTGCGTCTGTACAAGTGCAAGGAAACACTGTCCCTGCAGAGATATTTCCAGGCTTGAGCTTCTCTAAGTGAATTAAAGCAAAATAAGCTGAAAGTAAACTTCAGCTGGAAGTAAATGAGCTGACTCCATTTTTGACCAAGTTGAATCTAAATCAATCCCACATAAACCCCAGTTAGGCCAGGTCTTGTTCATCTCTCGAGGCCAAGTCCCACATATATTTTTACCTGTTGATTTTGGAGTTGCTGCTCCTGTTAGTTTGGTGACCAGGGTTAGGTGGTGCTCATGATGTTTTTTAGCAGCTGCAGAGCCCAGTGTGAGCAGGGGCCTGTCGTGGCTAATGCACACCCTGATTCTCTCAAATGTTCCATTGCTGAGCCGATGGGCAAGCTTTTGTTATCATTTTAGTTGGCTTTCCTACAATCTTATGCTGCTTCTCAGACAGCCTTGAAGCACAACTCTCTGGGAGGTGCAGATGATTTATTTTTGCTGCAGGTAGCTGCTGAAGCTGCTCATTAACTGTTATTGATACTGTAACACTTTTTGCTATAACAGACCTTCTTTTGATTATTAGATCCCTAGGAGTTTCAGGATTATTAGGGTTCTGAAGAGCTTACTCATTTTTTTTTTTTTCAGTGCCTCTAACATTTGGGGTTTTTTAAAAATAATTTGTCCCATTTTTCTTTATTTACCGAAATGTCTATTGGAATCCAAAGAACTTCTATCTCATTTTATCCTTCTGGGAAAGATTTTTTCAGAAGTTCCAGTGACTCTGTAATAACTAGATGTATGAGGTTCTGTGTGTGGTCTGCTTCTAGGATACCTACTTGAAATTCTCAAAATGCTTGAGAGTTATTATATCTACTGTCCTCAAGTAAATCATGTGCAAATAATGTGCAGGGATGAAGCAAACCTACTGTGATAGATAAAATTAACTTGGTAAACCGGGTTTTTACTCCAAATCCTGAGATCTAAACCAAACTAATTTTAAAATGCAAACATGGCATTCAGCTCAGCAGGTTTTCCCCCGCCAAGCACTAAGCTCATCAATAATAATTTTTATGTTATTTTTATTTGTGTTTTATCTGACTTCTGATTTTAAAAGAAGTGTTTGGAATTTTTAAAATTTATTTAAATGGGAACAGGATTGGACTAATAGCAAGAGTTTTTAAAAACAAGTTTGCATGGCAACTAATCCAGAGGACCTGTTAGCACTACAACTTATTCCAATTGTTTGGTTTGCCTTGTTATTGCAAAATTCATAATTAATGTTTTCAAGTTTTTTTGGCTAGAGAGTTGTTCTTTATAAATCTTAAAACACTTTTTTTTTCTAGCAAGGTGTTTCTCTTGGGTTTGTCACTGTACAAAGCAATGCAAAGCATGCCATTCTCTCCCCAAGTTTTCTGGAATTTGTGCTGCTTCTCTCCATTGTATGTGCAGTGTATCAGGTGGGTTCTTTTCTGTTGCTTCAGGATTCTTGCAGGAAGGGAGAAGTTTTTATCTTCTGTTATTTAAAGAGCAAAATAGACTTGAATTGGCTCTTTCCAGTCATAAAACTGCCCCAAGTTTACTTGGCAAGAACAGGAGTGAAGAACTGACATGCCAGGCAGGAATGTTTCTCTCTACATCCACTTAGATTTACCTCCCCACTCATTTTAAAAATCTGTCTTTGCCCTTCAGTTCAGATAAAAAAGCAGGCATCAGATTTTGTATCAGTAACAGAGAAATCTGATTAAATAAATCACATTGAGCAGTTTTATGGTCTGTCTATTCAAATTCTAAGCACACCCTGAGACTGTAGCAAAATCCAAGAGAATGCCCAAGCACAAGCATGAGCAGGTTAAAGCTGGTGTTCATGTGGCCATCAGCAACTTCAGCACCCAGTATTGCTGTCTCAAAACTTGCTATTATATTTTCTCCTTTTATATTTAATTATGGATAAGTATCTATGTAAGTTATTCCAAACTTCTATCTTCATAGCACATGAGATAAGAATATATTTTGGGGGGGATGAATGTCTATGCTACAGTCTGGGAGACTTGACACTGAATTTTCCCAGGCTACAGAAAAGATGCTTTTGTTCCAAGCTGCAATATGGTGATGGCAATCTGTCCATTTATACACACACACACACACATTTAATGTGTACCTGTCCCTTGGGATAGGATTAATGGTCCCATATTTTTAGAAACTCTTTGTCAGTGAACTTGGCTCTCCTTTGATTTTGTACCTGGTGAAACACAACTGGTTTAATCCAGGAAAGTGCTGATGTGTAGGTGTGTTTGTGGTAGAGCCTGACTGTGGGTGATGATTGGTGAGGGGTTGCCAAGGTTCTGTAATTTTTGGGTTTTTTTCTGCATGATCCTCACAGTGATGTGTAGTGGATACATGGAGGGACATGGAGCAGTGCATTGTTTTCACCATCTGGCAGAAGTCTGAGCAAGGTTTCCATTTGTACCCTTCCAATGGATTGAACCAAGATTGTTTTAAGGTGCATTTACAACTCCTCCAACCTTATCCTGGGGGAAAAACTTTGGTTTTCAGCCAGTGTGGCAATGAGAAGACGTAAAGATGGCTTAAAAATACCTCTGCTCATCATACTCACAATCTTACTCTGTGCTCTGTGACTGGAGGTGAAAACTCAGTGCTTTTAATTCTATCAGACAAGAAACCCTCTTTTATTAATCAGACATGGGTTCTTTGTCAGAGCATGATGATGGTCTGGGATGAATATTTGAAATCCTAATAAGACTGAATGAGTTCAATGTTATTGTTCAGTATTTAAACAAGAGATAATTTTTTTCCCCACTGATACTTGGAAAAACTCTGTAAGGAATCCAGTGACCCTTTACTACTCTAAGGTTCTCTTGGACAATATTTCCCCTTGCAATATTCCCACTACCTGATTTTTCTCTGTAAAAGAAAGATTATCTTTCTTTTGAGCAAAAGATTTTCTAAATGGAATTAATCCATTGCAAGAGCAGAGGGAAAGTTGTTTGTGTTTTTAAAGACTCTTAGAGGATTCGATCTACCCCTGAAATCTCTCAAGTTGATAATAGGATGTTTTTCCCAATCCACAGTGCTTTTTGCTTAAGCATTTGTAGAGAATTACCCAAACAGGGTTTAAAGCAGGTAGTTTTTCTTATCAATCTAAACATTATCTAAACATACATCTTCTTTAGGATTTAGGGTTTTTTTTAGCAGCAGTGATGGAGATAGGAATTCAAAACGTGATGCACCCCAAGGAGTGATGGATCTGTCCGGACTCTTTGAAAATTACACCTTTAATGGCAGGACAAGGCATGTCAGATGGAACCTTTGAGGCAAGACTGGCTGTTTATTTCATGAAGAACCTCTTTTTATTATTTCCATCCATTTCTGCCGCCAGGGAAAGCTACTGATCCTAAGCTATTGTGCAGATGGTTTGACTTTCTGAGAACTGAACTTGGTTTGTGTGTCAAGATTGTGACATATTTCTCTGAAATTTTTAGTGAGAATGACTTGCTGGCTGACAACAAGTAGGTCTATTGCAGGGAGAAGATTAGAACAGAATTGTTCTGCCTCATGGCCCGGGCTTTTAACTACCTCAGAAAGCAGCAATCTTCCTCATTCTGTATAGCTGTTATAAAAAATTGTGGTGTTTTTTATTTTTTTGTTCCACAGCTGTCAAAATGGTACTTAGTATGTTTATTCAACAGACTGTGAACTGGAGGTGTACTCACTGAGCTGATCCTGTTTCAATCATTGACCTTAAGTGGAAAGAAGGGAGAGATCAAACAAATATTTTTTTTTTTTCTGATCTCTGAAAAGCTGCCAAAACTAACCAAGTTGAATTCATTTGGGACAAACGAGATGCTTTTGTTTTTCTACCTCTTTCAGCTTAGTTGTGTTTTGGATGGCACTCAGCTGTTGCAGTTGGAATACAAAACAACTGCATCAAACCCCTCTGAAAGCCAGGTCTGTCTCGTGTAATTGCGGTGCCACCCAGGAAACACTTGTTTGTGTATCTTCAGTGTGTATTATTCTTATTTTCTTGGTAAATATTCCAAATTCGCACAGTGGGCTTGTTTTTGTTTTGTTTTTGGTTTTGGTTTTTTTTTTTTTTTTTTTTTTTACATAGGAGAAAGGAGTGGAGAAATAATTTGTCTTTCCTGCACTTCTTTAGCTTTCCCACAAGAGATCAACCTAAATCAAGGGCTGACCCAAATACCTCTAGTTTTAAAAACGACAGAGGTAAATTTTTAAGTAGGAATATCTTCTTTTTTTTTTTTT
>VXBN01017598.1:1140515-1192836 GCA_013397395.1 Sinosuthora webbiana
TTTTTTTTTTTTTGGATCAGACAGACTGCCGATATGGAACTGTTAGTTGTGTCCTTATGCTCAATGCTCTGAGGTACACACACGTGTTCCCAGTTTAGCAACCTCTTACCCACGCACATGGCACAGCCTGTCCAATATTTACATGTTCTCCAGCTTCCATATGCTGGGAATAAACCTTAAAACAAGGCCTTGCTTCTTAAAAGGTCGTTAAAGCTTTCCAGAGGCAAGACTGTTTAGTGGGGTTCACGTAGGGAGTGAAGTGGTGCCACGTTGGTGATGAATGTAAATTAAATAATGTGGGCTGATCTTGTATGGCCCAAGACAATCCCATCCCATGTTGTCTGCTGCTGGACTGCTGCAGCTTTGGTTCTGGCTGTGGGCTCCTGACTCTCCTGGAGCTAAGATGATTATTATGGAGGTCATTGCTCAGAATGGGGGTGGATTGTTCATTACTGGAGAGGTCATTAACATGTTGTTTGTGCATTAATCAATGTGGCCCAGAATATTTTATTCACTGAATTACAGCTGAAACAAACCTACATCAGCAAAACTGAGCTCAGCTGCACCAGCCTTGTTTCCTTAGGTGGATTACTCTGTTTTCTGGCCCTGTATTCCTCCTTTCCCTGTATTCCTCCTTTCCCAGGAGTGTAAGGATTTATAGGTTTAAATAAATAAAATCAACATTAACACTAATTCATGAAAAGAATTTAACTCCCTGAAAGTTTCATGGATGTTAAACTAAGTCACCCTACAGAGAACCTGGACTTTGGAAAGTTAATTTTATTATGGAAAGTTTATGGCAGGCCTTTTCTCCCATTGAACCTCAGTACTGTGTTGAAGAATAAGATTAATACAGTTCTGAAATCAGTCACTTTCACCTTGAAATGTGAGGGTGTTCACCAGCAGGAAACAATTTTCACTCACTGAGGATGGAACTAATACACAGAAAAGAAAAATTTGAAAAGACAATACTTCAGAAATCTGATAAAATGTCTATTTTCAACTGGAATTTAGGAAGCTATTTAGTGCTTGTAAAATTTTTCTGTTATGTAAGTTTTGCAAACAGACAGGGTTATTTTTTTTCTCTCTTCTGACCCCCTTCATTTTTATTTTTATCTCTCTGTATTGCAGTTGAAGTCCAGACAGGCCATTGTCTGTAATAGGTTTTTTGAGAATTCAAAGACCTTTCAGTTGTATTGAAACCAACATGCCTGGTTTATGGATATGTCTGTTCCTTTCAGTCATATTTTATCATTTATTCATCAAAAAAAGCAGCTTGGGGGAAAACAAAAATTGTTTCAAAATGGTTTTGGCTGAGTTGCATGGGTGAGAACATTTTTTTTTATGCTTTAAGGCTTTTCATTAGAAGCAGCATTTCAGTTTTGTGAAGCTATGAACACTCTATTGAAACATGGCTACAAGTTCCAGTATATTTTGAAACAAAGGTGTAATTTTTACACACAGTTCTGAAGTCAAATTATTTTCCTCCAGTTGCTGATACTGGTTGTTCTGAATCTTCCTTCTAGATACTCCCCTAATTTTCAGCCTAAATATTGCAATGGTTTGTTCTTATAATTTATAATTATAATTTCCCTCCCTCTGCCCAACAGTGATTTATCATTTCAGTTTCAACCAACAAAATAGATTGGGATGCCACAGACTTGAGTAGAAAGCTCTTTGTAAATACCTTGGCTTGTGTGAGCTTGGCCAAGACATTGCATTTCCCTTCGAATAATGACCAACCTCTGTCTTGTCTCGTGTGCTCCCAAGCACAGGAGATGCTGTGACCCTGTGCAGCAGCAATCCAGTCCTGTCTGTCAAAAAGAGACAAAGATCTTAAGATATCTGGCACAAGACAAAAAGGGTTTCAGTTGTAGTGGATGTCAGTGTCCACTGTAAGGTTGGATTCCTTTGAAAACCCAAACCTTGGTCATCATCCCAGTTTGTGCTGAACACCAAAATGGAGGAGTGGGATCAGACCAAGGGCTTCACAGCAACTGAGGAAATTGTTCAGGAAAAGATTCTAAGAAACTTTAATTTCTAATGTAGCCCTGGTTCTTTCATTTCCATTTCTTTGATAACACATCCAAGTTCCTTTGAGTCCGAATTTCAGCTCAATCTTGTCCCTCTATGGACTTATGGGAGATGTGCAACCTTTAACCATGTTAAGGCTGCTAAGTCCTGTGATTTTAATATGAGCTTCATCAGAATGAGCAGAAAATGGTAGTCATTCATTAATGAGGATTTATGGTGTGTAAGTCCTCTGTGCAGGATTTCAGGTTAGAGATTCATCGCATTTTTATTGAAATTGATATTTAATATGACTTGTATATGCTTTCCTGAAGGTTTATCATTAAATATTTTAGTGTACAGCCATATCACAAAACCTGTGCTATGGGAAGGCAGAGCACTGTGGGCTGTTTCTCAGACCAGGTATCCTTTTGCTCCACATGGAATCTCAGCTTCCAGGGCTTTGTGGCAATGAAATGGTTCCACACAGCAGCTAAACCTAACCCCAGATAAATAAGTGCTTTTGTGTTTCAAATTGACAAACAAGGGGTTATTTCTTTCCATATCACAGTATAAAATGAATGGTGGGAAAGGGATGAAATGTTCTTAAAGCACTGTGGAAGCACCACTTTGGTCTTAATAAGAGCTGTGATATGTTTACCTCATTGCTATTGCTCCGTCACTGTGAGAGGTCATTCAGTACTACAGGAAAATGAAGACTGATTTCTGAGGAACGCAGGGAAAATTTTCAGTGTTTCTAGATGCTAAATTTTGAAAAATAAGTATTGAAAACAGTATGTGTTGTGCTTTCCCCCTTATTTTCCCTTTAAAATCTTAGAATTCCATTGCAGTTTTGGGGGTTTTTTTCTGCTCTTTCTTGCAACTACTTAATATGCAGGATATCTTCACAGTACTTTGTTGGTCAAAGTCTCTGTGTTCAAAGTTTATTTCATGTTGCAGATTCCTCTGTTTGTATTAGTGGGGGGTGGTTTTGACTCCCTTCCCTTTTAATTATGGAGATTTTAGGACAAATAACCATGTCACAGGAAACTTATTCTGTATGAGTGCTGCTTTTTTGGCAAAAATTTCACTACCTTGTAAGAGTGAAAGGATGGAAGTTTCCTTTGGATGTATGTGTATGTGTGTTCCAAAGGAATTGGGTTGAAAAGAGGATTAATTTAAGTTTTGATAGAAATTCTCTTAGAGCAGTAGGAAAAGCTCTACTGGTTTCAGTAAATTGACTCAGTCCAACAGGTAATTAACTCAGGAACCAGACCCAAGTTTTATGGCATTTACTAAATGATCGTATTTGTAGTTTACTTGCTGTGGATTCAGGGACACTGTTGGTTACCCTTCACTGAGTTTCCTTTCCTCAGGTCTATCCGGTTCTTTGCTTTTCAAAGTTGAAGGGCGAACAAGAAGATCAGGAGTTTCATGATGAAAGCTGCACAATGTAAAAGAACTGACACCTAGGAAAACAAGCAGAGTTAAACAGGATTTGACAGGTTGCAGAAAAGAGAGGGTGAACAGGATGGGAACAATGAGCAGCAACTAATTATTATTTCACCGGTCACCACAACACATTAAAAACTTCCAAAGGCTGTGAAATTAATTGCATGCAGAACAGCACTCAAGGTGCTTAATATTTAGTCTCACTGGGACAATTTGCTAGAGACATCGTTTGAACTACAAATACAAAGCAGGGAAGAAGGGCCTCTCTCTGGCTGTGTCATTCTTCATTTTAATGAGGAAAAAATGTCACACAGAGCAGTGTGAATTTGAAATATTATAATGTGCTTCAGTTTTATGTCAGAGTAAGTATGTTTCTTAAAAGAGCCCTAATGATTCTAAATTCTAGACCTTGTTGACAAGACATCTGCTTACTTGGCCTGTGGTTTGTGTCTCATCTAGAAGCTCATTAACATATATATTAAAAGAAACCTATTAAAATATTTGCATTTTAAAATGAATCATAACCCCCCCACACTTTCCCCCTCCCCCCCATCTTTTAGAAACTGGTTTTGGTCTTGCAAAACATTCCACGAGGGAGACAGAAATATTTCAGTTATTTTTGATCCATTTAACATTTGGGTAATTCTTATAATTACTTTTCTCTTTAATTGTTAAAGCTGGAAGGCTTATATAATATTACTTTCAAAATTCATGGTTCAATGTAAATAATCTTTTCTGTACCCACAGACCTCTCAGCTGGATGCTGACTTGAACCCTAAGGGTGCTCATTCTTTCTTTTGGTCCTATTTATTATTTTCATCTCTCCTCATCAGTTCTCTATTATTCTCTTTCCTGCCTCTTCATCTGTCTAGAGGCGCATGTATTGGGTGAAATGGCACTTGAAGCCATGCTGCTTGTTTATTTAAACAAATCATATTGAGAGGGAAAGAGCAGATGATTGCAGAGACATAACAAATCTGATCGAGAAGCTCATCAGGCTCTTGAGGGTCTTGTCATTTCAGGGGAATCTCCCACCTGGACTGGTGGCTCAGAGATTTTTCATGTCAGCACTCCTGGTCTAACACGGTGTGCAGGAAATTTCCTTTTGTGTTGCCAGTCTGGGTTTGGTGTTCTGAGTCTCCTCCTGTGCAGGGCTGGAAAATGTGAGAAAAGCAGAATACAGCCGCCAGCAAAGGGGCTGCCTGCTGTCCTGTTTGTTAGATCTCTGCACAAAGGATGCTACGAGTGCAGCAGGGAAATCAGCTGGGAAGATTCAGTTGTTTTCTAGAACCTTCACAGCACAAAACATCTTCAGAACAAGATGCTTTTCCCAGCAAGCTCAGCTAGCGGAAACTAAATAAGCAGAAATATTTGCTTCATCTGCAAAACCAGAAAGGTGATCTCCTCTGAGGGTGAGCAGAAGGTTCTGCCACCTCTGCTGGAAAGGGAGCATGGCTTGGATGGCATTGGTCTGTTAATGTGCTGCTCACTGTGAGTGGCACCCACCATCGCTAAGCTGACATTTTTATTTCAGGAAATAGATTCCCTGGAAGGCAAATCTGTAGCAAAGATGAGATATCTCTACTTCGGGGTACCACAGGTTACACTGGGAAGAGTATTTCTTGGTGGCAAGACTAGGAAAAGACAATTTTGGCAGCTGGGGTTCTCATACCTAACAAGGAGATATTTTTATTGCCAGATACTCCTCTTCCAGTTTCCACTTAAAAATCTTTTACAGTATCAGTTTCTTAAAAGATTCTTAGTGCCTTCTCAGGCTTTTAAACCATTTTCTTGCATATTGAAAGCAGCTGCATGTGGAAAGGAAAGCTCCTGCTGCTTCTCAAAAGCAGTATGTGTAACATCTCAGTGGGAAATAACATGTTTCATGAACTTGATTTATCCCCTCTGCTGTGAGGTATAAATCCTCCTTCCTCACTTGCATGGCCTGCACAGGCATTTTTGAGAGCCTCATCCTGCCTGGTCCTGAACTAAGTGCAGAGGAAGGATTTAATTAAAAGCAAATATTTATTTTTGGGAACTGTTAACTCCTACACATACTCTGCTGCCTAGCAGGGGGAAGTACTAAGTAAAATCACAGGAAACAGTAAAAATATTTCCTACCCACTGGAATTATTAAGTATTTGCAGTACCTAACTCATTATTTCAAAATTACAGTTATAACCCATGCAAAGCAGTGCAAGATAATTCCTCACTTTAGACAGCATGGTCTGTTCATTCTGTTTCATAAGAACTAGTGGAGGACAACCTTCCATGGCTTCCATTTCAGGATGCTTTTTCCTGCTAGACAATGCATTTTGATGCCAGTTTTAATGGCTGCCGACCTATTTTTTTTCTTTTTTTTTTTTCTTTTTTTTTTTCTTTTATTTTTTTTTTTTTGTTATGGGCAGCTGCTCGACCACTGTTCTTAAAATACCTGAGTCCCTGACAGTCCTTAGCCTGCTTTTTGTCTCCAGTTTTTGTGTTGTTAATTTTCACAGACAACTGAGGCAGAGAAAAAGATCATAATGTATGTGAGAATGCAAAATTAATGAAATCTGTGGGAGTTAAATGCTTTCAAACTGAGTGAGTCACTTGCTGTCATGCAGGACTAGAAGTAAATAATCCCCAGATGTGGCAATGTTCCTACCTCCTGGCCCAGGCTGCAATTTCAGTCCTGCTGCTGCTGCTGGTTGTCTTTGGATGTGATGTACCCCATTGAATATTAAAAGCCAGGGAAGCTGTTTGCTGTTTCTCACCTCAGAAAATCTGGTTGTTGATTTAGATGTCTGAACATCCAGTCCTGCAATGGGTTTTGAGTTACCAAAGCCTGAGTGTGTCTCTGTCCTGGCTGTGTGCAGCCTGAGCAGGGTCGTTGTGTTTATGAAGGCAGCAGCACTCAGGCCTATCATGGTTGTTACAGTTCAAACCCAAAGAAAGGTGTCCCTGTCCTGGAGTCTGAAACCTCTTACATATTAAAGGGGTGAGAAGCTTCGTTTGAACCTTGGGGAGCTGAAAGATGTTCAATAAATGTTTCACATGGGCAGTTTGTGGTGGAGCTGGGAAATGCTTCTCTCTCTGCAGTCTTAGGCCTGTGTCTGAACAGCAAAGCTCCTACCAGGCCCATGTACAAACCTTACAGATTTATAGCCCAGTGACAGGCACTGATTAAAATGAAAAGCTGTTCTGCTTTATGAAGGGTTGGAGTATTTTATCTCTTCATGTCTGTTGTGGTGTCCTTCCCTCTCAGCATGGGAGAGAAAGGGAGCAAGATCATCCAGATAACACTGTCCTTATTAATAAGTTCAGCCAAGTGTGTGCTGGTTTTCTGTCACTGTGCTGTGGTTATCTGCAGAACAGGAAGAGAAGACAGGTATCTAATCTTTAAAAAGGGGCTTTGGAAGATTGCTTCAACCTTTACCCTGCCCCAGCTGAGCTCCCCTGAAATCCTAAAGGGATCTAAATATCTCATGTTTCCTAGATGGACACTAGTGTACCATGCTGGAACCATCCAAAGCAGCAAGTGGGAACTGGTTGGTGAGAGAGATTTTCACATAAAAGTAGAACTGGAGAGGGTTGCCTTTTCAACTTTCTTATTTTTTTTTTTTTGTTTTTTTTTTTTTTTGTTTGTTTGTTTGTTTGTTTCTTAATCCTAACAAAGAAAAGTGGAACTGTGCGTGTTGGAACAAACCAGTGGGAGTGAGTGAAGGTCACGAGGAGGATTATTCCTTGGATGTTAACCAGATATGCTAACTCCTAATTCATTGTGGGCTGAATTCTTTCCCTATGTCATTGTGACCCCATGGACTCCCAGACAATTACTTGGATCTTGGTTTCCAGTGAAACTTTTGAGAAATTATGAGTAAGTAAACCTTTAGTATCTGTGGGGATTCTGCCTAGATTAGCATCAGCCTTAATTAGCCCTGCTGCTGAAACATGTTCCATTCTGGTCTCCTAAGACAACCTTGCTCCTTCAAAAATGTCCTGACAATACAACCTGACTTTAGGGCTGATGAGGATGAGTTTGTATCACCTTGTGGCACTGGCTTGCACATATTTTCTGGCACTGCATTTAAAGCATGGAGGTTGCTGTAAGGGACAGAGAAGATGCAAAAGGCCACATTCCAGAAGAGAGTGACTGCTTTCCTCTGCCACTGTGGGAGGAGAGAAGGCTGAGCTTCTGCAGTTGGAGGTTTGTTCTTTCACCTCCATGTCTGTTAGGAAAGAAATGGTTGATTTATGACCACAGTTAACAGATTTAAATTCAATACTAATTTCCCTACATTTTCCTTCAGTCTGGACTGTGCTGTCACAGGGAGCAGCTACACCTTCAAGAACACACTCTCTGAACAATCCTGGAGTGGACTGTGCAGCACTGGCCAATTGTAACGTTTCAGGATATTTCAGTGAGATTTATCTCCAGGGAGCACAAAGTGCCTCTGGCAGCTCCACTCCATGAGGTCTCTTCCCACAGTCTGGGTGCTATTCCGAAGGGCTCAGCCTTGATAGAACTGTAACAGAGACTTGATTGGCTTTCATGTCTGTACTTTTGGATTCAAAGCACCGTCTCTCCTCTTCCCCAAACAAAGGCAGAGCAATGAAATTAACTGCAAGTTAGCAGGTGTACAGTGGAGATTGGGAATAGCTTCAGCAGCTCTCCCATCACACCCCTGCCCTTGGGACACAGGGGCTGGGGAGTGCCTGCCATCACTCACAGAGCCTGAACGCTCCAGAGCACCAGAGGAGTCAAAGGCACTTAATTCTTTACAGGAGGTGTTTATGGCATCAGTCTCCAGGGCAGTGTGTGAATTAGAAAAAGGATCATGTGTGTACCTGTCCTTGCTGTTAATTACCTCGCCATTGAATAAAACAGAGCAACGTAAAATGGCCTTAGGAAATATTTAGACTGGCTGGAACATAAGGTTAAAGGTTGCTAATCTGCTTTATGATGGATGGTCCCAGTAGTGCTGAGGGGTGGGAAGAACTTTCTCTTTTTGGTTATAATATGGGTCGAAAATTTTCAGGGAGCAAACTTCCAGCCCCTCCCATCTGCAGTGCAGCTCCAGTCTCTCTCCCTGATGTTTGCACAGCATTGCAGCAGCCTCTTGCTGCTGGAAGAGCAGAAGTAAGAATTCCTAGGGAAGCAGGACCATATATTGTCCCTCTCTATGTTTTCCTGAGAAGTATAAATGGCAGCTGCTTTTTTTCTTTATCCAGCCATGGAGATTATCTATTCACAACCAATTTCACCCTATGTATGTCTCAAAAATAGATCATCTTTAAATGAAAGTGAAATCTCGTTTTTAATTTATTCAAAGGTTAGTGCTTCTGTTCCTAAGAGTTGTCTTTGAATTTCTGTGAGAAGGTTACCTTGCTCCTTCTAACATGAACCTATATCTGACAGCTGGTCCCCTTCAAAGAAACTTTCCAGCTCAGTAATTTCAGTATATAAATGATGTGCTGTGAAAATATTGTCTTTTTAAAAGACTTTTTTTAAAAAAAAATCTTGGGTTTTTTCTTTATATGAAGAAATTTCTGTATGTATAGACAAGAACTTCAGTACTGGAATAATATTCCCCATCACATTTAACTTCTCCAGAGTTCTCATAGATCATAAAAATATAATTCCAAATTCTAAAATAGATTAAACATAACTATGCAAAGAACCAGAGCTCTGATTTTGAAAAAATCCAAGGTCAGAGGGGAAGGGTCTTCTGAGTAATACAAGGCAGCATTTTGCTGCTCAGAACTGCTTGAACATTCACAGTGCAGAATGTCAGTCAATCCCTTTCCCCCCTCCACTCTTCCCTCTTTCTCTTTTTCCATCAGCAGCTTTTAACTAATAATCTTCAGAGCTCAGTGATTAAAAAGCCCTTTTTGTGAGCAGCATGAAGACACTACCATCCTTCATGTTAGGCTGTGAACATCAGCAGCGATCATCTCTATAAAAATGTGCACATTTTGTTAAATGCTGTCATTTATTTCAATGCATTTATTGCCATAAAACTTCAATGACAGTTTAATTAAGAGCTTAAATATTTTATACTACAAAGTAGAAATATTTATGAAGGAGCTTGTCGGAGGCAAAATACTAAAAGAAAGCAGGTGCTTTTGCAGAAACACAAATAAAATGTCTAACAGTAAACATTAAAAAAATCAATTATTAATCATGGTTCTTTTCATTACTATTGAATTGCCTTTATGAAGATTTTGTGTCTGGCAAAGTCTGTGGATGTGCAATATTGTCTCACCTGACCTCTTGGTCTCCCTATTTGTATCCTGTGGTGTGGCTGGACAGATTATTTCCTTCAGGAAAACATCTTGGGACCAAACTAAGGTGAAGGTTGTAAATTAAAGTTGTGCACGGAGGGACTGAGAACCAGAAAGAGCCAACCAGACATCTGCAGGCACAAGTAAAAAGCTCTGAGAAGGCACCTGAGTTGCCAGGGGGGTGTTTTTGTGGCTGTAGGTGGGTCTGTGGATTTGGCGAGAGGTACTGAACTGCCATAAGACCTGGTACACCTGAAAAGGCCTTTCTGAGTAGGGAAACCTTGCAAAGAGAAAAGGGATGAGGGTTGACGGTCTGGCGTTTTTAGGGACTGAGGCTGAACATTGCCGAAAGGGGACTTTGCTCACACCTTGGTATGTGCCTGTGGAATGGTGCCTCCCTTGAGGATGATCCCTGGTTTATCTGGAGTTGTTTTTTTGCCTTCTGCCCTTTGTCTAAAGCTAAAAACACAGAGAAGAAACGCTTATCTAAAGGCTTTACTCCCACAGTTAAACTCTGATTTTTTTCCTGCCAAATGTTTTCTGAAACAGTGAGACCATGAAGGTAAACTAACCTTTACTGTACCTTCACACTGACGGCAGAGTTATTTTTCCAAAAGATCCCATGCCAGGTAAATGTTCTCTGTTTCACTGATGTATCCTCCTGTTCCACTGTAGCCGACTGCCAAGTGATTTTGTTTTCTCACTCCAAACTCCTAATGGAGCCATTAACATTTTTTTCCAACAACCATTGTCGAGCTCGGTGGGTGCACTGGGCTGGCAGAAATCCCATTGGCTGCACTGGAGGCCGGATTCCACATATTGCTGTTTCTCTGTTAATTAGTGGATTTATGTTTTTTTTTTTCCCTTTCCAGTCTTCACAAACAATTGAAGGAGCTGCAGTGGGTGCTTCTCATGCTGTCTGCTGCTTAAGAGAGTGAGGGAAGGAATTAAACTGTTTAAAACACATTTATTCTTTGTGATGTAAATTCAATGACTTAATTCTAGGTACAAAACAGCCGGGGAGTTGGTCTGCCAGCCTTGCCAATGTCTCGGTACATGAAATAATGAGTGCCTGAAATACAGAGGGTTCCAGTAAATGAAACAGGGGAAACAAATTAAGTGTAGCTCATGACTAGAGGCTCGAAACTCTGTATCCAGTGCTGGCTGTAATATCAATCCTGTCTTAATCTCGAATTAACAAAGAAATTGGGCTATTGGTTAAGAATTTTGCTGCCTTGAGAATCAGAGCATATTCCCCTCTTAAATCTTCTGTCCAGGGAAGTTTTACTCTAGTGTGGTAGATTTTTTTTTTTTTCTTTTTGCTTAGCAGTCCTTAACTTTCAAAATACAAAAATACTAATCTTTCTCCTGCTCTAGCACCCAGACTCTTTACTGCTGGAAGCCACAGAGAGTAAGTGGCCTGACTCAAAACAAAGGATAAAGCTGTGGCTTCACTGATGGGGAAAGGAGGAGAAAAATAGCTCTTGTCAGAGCAACCACTGGTTGGTTAGAAAGAGAATGCTGCACAGTTTCACCTGAAGAGTTCCTTCTTACATCTATTTATTTTAGTCATCTACTCTAGGACAGCCAGTAAAATAAGGTGGGAGAGTCATGTGCCAGTTCAGAATCATTTATCCTATGGATAATGTGCTCAAAACTCCCTCAGGATGGCATTAACCTTTGCTTGATTCAATCAAAGAGCTTCACATGATTCCCAAGCTGTCGTGTGCTCTAGGTGTGAAGGGAGTGCAGTTGAATATTATTAATGTGGTAGCTGTGTAATTAATTAGGCAATGTTTTAGTTAAGAGTAGTATAGTGAAGATGCTCACTCACAGGTTATAGTTTTATAATTACAGTAAATCAGATTTTTCTTTCATCCTGCCTCTACCTTTCAAGCTTAGAACCCATTAAATGTAAATTTCTTGCTTCCCTCCCCAATCACCTGCTGTTTCAAATGTGGCTGTACTTTTAATTACCCATCGCTGCTTGCTTGACCAGCCTGAAAACTATTCTTTCTTGTGTTGGTATGTTTTGGGTCTTACCTTCCTAAATAACCAAAGAAAGGAAAATCTGTTTTGCAAGGAAAAGCGTTGAACCCCAGCAACAGAATTGTAACATCAGAGCCATGGGGGAGAGTAAAATGTTCACTGATCTGGGTGGGAAGGGTGGGCTGACATCAGTAACTCATCAGGACCTGCCTTTACTGCTCCTCCACACCTTTGTTTCTGATGTTAGGAGCTTTGCTGGTGGCTTTAGGCTGTGCAGTGGAGCAGTGTCCTTCCAGAGCTCTGTCAGTAAAGGGGGTTCCATTCAAGTCCTTGGTTTGCAAGGGTGGGATATGACCCTGTGCTGTGCTACAGGTGAGCAGCTACGAGTTCCTGGAAATCCGTGCCCTTGCTGCTGTCAGTTGTGATTTATTTATTTAACTTTTAATTTTTAAATTTTTTTCTTGTTTTCAGTCCTCCTTGGTCTGTCTGGGTTCTCCTAAAACTGAAGACTGTTCATAGCCCTGGGAATATTTAGCTGTTGTCAGTAGAGTGTGTTCATCATACTTGGTGGGTTTTCTAATGAGGACTTTTTAAAGGGAAAAAAAAAACCCAAAAAACCCAAACCACCCTTACTATTGTGTATGATTTACGGTGTCAGAGGAGCTAATTAAAAATAATAGGGAGGAAACTGCCCAGAAGAATATAATTGGAATTGAATCCAAATGGAAATCTGTTTTGGCCTCTCTTGTACTTTCTCCTGGATTTTGGAGCTCTAATTTGAGCATTATGGAATGAAATTTATTTTCCAATATACCTGAAGTGGAACAAAGAATCCAAAGTCATCTGAGTGTAGAGTGAGTGTGGAGCTTTTGTGGCTTTTGTATCTGCATCATTGCAAACTTTTCAATGTGTTTTTTTTTAATTCTTTAAACACTTTTTTTGAAATTGCATACTTAAAGAATAGTTTTACAGTACTTTATGTATTTTATAAGAACAGTTTAGATGTTTCCGTAGGAAAACTTTCTATTCCTATCTCACTAGCTCTAGCTGCTCTTGACATTCCTTGTTGCAATTTCTGTTTAATTTCACTGTTTGTTTTCATTGTGAACCTCTTGTGCTCCTCCCCACAAAGCGCAAACCAGCGCCTTGTGGGCTGGAAAGATGACCAAGTTCAACCCTCTTTACTTATATTTCTAAGAATCTATTTTAGATGTTTTATGAACAGAGAAAACTATATTTAACAATGCCAGTAAAACAAACTGAGAAGCTCCCAGGCACGTAGACAGTGTGCCACAGGTTATAAATATCTGCCTAAGACTTATTTCAGAGGAGGGAACAGTGTGGACTCCTTTGCAGTTAAGCAAGAAAATTCTTGTGGCCAGCGGTAATTGATCCAGCTGGCATTTGGATTAGCTCTAGATGAGAAACTTGCATTCAAGTCTTTTATTGTCATCATACAAGCTGTCCAAGCGTTTATGCCACGTCCCCACGGAAAACAAAAGGTTATATATGTCCAATTTGGTTCTGGTGTTTTTGCTGCTACAATGAATGCACGTGCTGGCTTAAAATGAGAAAAAAACATCAAATGCTTAGGGCTTAAAAATGTTACCTGATAGAAATAACCTGTTTTTATCAGTAACTGGTTTCATCAGGCTTTATCAGTATAGCACAAGGTGATAGAGGGTTTTGCAGTCTGTGTGTAGGGTTGTGACAACCCAGAGTTAATCCCTCAAGAGGGGAAGATGTTGAGTCCAGCTTGGGGCGTGGCTGGGCACACAGAGGGAGCTCCCTCAGGCCTGCAGGAGATGGCATGGATGAGTTGTCAGAAACCACAGGGCAGAATTATTACTCTGCTCAATTAAAGGGCTTTTGGGCACAAGTATCACAGACTGGCCCACTTCCACGAGTGTGAGAGAGAGTCTGGAAAACCGCTGCAGGTTCTGTTTCTGAGCAGTTGGTTTTGAGGGACTTGCAGGTTTTCTGCTGAGCTGTTGGGTAGGGCACAGTGTGTGAGGCTGCTGTGCATAACCACTGAGCTGAACCAGCTTCAGTGACAGCACTAGGAAATTGTTCCCTTTGACTTGGTGTGTGGATGGCTCCAGGGGAATCCTCTCCTGTGCTGCAAGATGAGGAAGAGGGCTCAGTTCCTGGCTTGTCACAAGATGGTTCTGCATCAAGTGATGCTGTACAGTCTGTAGGTGTGTGCCAGAACAGGATCAATTGTCTGCTCTAACCCTCCTTTCACATCAGTGGTGACTATCTTGTGCCAGTCACAACTGTTACACTTCTTTCCCCAAATATATGGAAACATGAGGTTAAACACTGTCTTGAAATAGTTTTTTCTGTTTTTCAGAACTGTGTATGAGCTGGTATATAAAAAATGTTTTGTTTTGTTTTGTTTTTAATTTTTTTAATAGCTCCAAAGTCTCCAGCAGTGTGTTCAGAATGCAAATTAATCAAGGGTCCTGTGGATAAAATATTGTGTGATCATGTAATTAGAACCATTCATATATGCAGTGGGGCCAAATTGAAGTTGCATGGGCAGTTCTAATTCTGGCAATTCTTAATGTTGGAGTGCTTGGCTTAGCAATAAAATGCTATTTTATTGTAGTTCTTGGATGTAATTGAAAATATACTGGGAGATGAACAAGTGAAGTAGGAAACAACACTGAAGATAATTACAAGCAGATCTTCATTTCAAGCAGAGAAGTTAATCTTCCTTTGGACTCTTGGGTCTGTTTTAACAGGGTAATTAGCCATGGACCCTGTGGCTTCTGACTCCCAGTCCCAGCTCAAGCCTCTGTGTCCTAATAAATGAGGACACACAGCTCTGTGACTGGGAGAAGCTGTCAGAGGCACATGTATTATGCATGTCTGAGCCATAGGAAGAGCAGTGGGAGTGAGCTGGACTCTGCTGGCTTCAGCAAGGACGTGCGTCCAACTGGTTTCAATGGAGCAAAGAACCACTGAAGCAATTTATTTCATGTGCATGGATGAATTATTTTAGCCCTCTTTCTTGCCCTTTACATTGTCTTTTATTTGTAAAAGTATACAGTTATGGCTGAATTCAGCCTGGCAGAGCTGTAAACCAAACTAATTTGGTTTCTACTTTAATTTTTTACACGCTTTGTTTTTGAGTTCTCATATTCTTGTTTCCTTTGCTTGGATAGGCATTGCCAGAGGTGAGTCACACCTCAACATCCTTTTGTTATTAATCTGGTGCAAATGATTTTTTCTGTCTCCCTTTTGTTCAAAAGCAGATCCTGTCTTCTAGATCAGGCCCTTGATGTTTTTTCATTTGATCATTTCCTTTGTCTTTTCAGCCTCAAAGGCCCTTCCAGTAGGGTTTCCTTCAGCAGATGTTTGGGAGGAGATGGGCTCTGACCACCATAGCTGCTGTGGAAAGGCAGTTTATTTACAGTAGGAGGGAAGAGTCCTTGTCTCTGACTATAGCTTTTTGGCCCATTTCAGATTAAATCCTTTTAAAACCAAATGGGCCTGACACTGGAGGCAGATTTGGGTGTAGTTCTCCTCAGCTGAACTGTATGGTTAGTGGGCTCGATAGCTGCAGTCTGTGCTGACAAGCCCAGTCAGATCATTCTGCAAAATCTATCAGCCCCAGAGTCCAGGCTTGGTTTTCTTCCCTTTTTCTTTTCAATAATACTTACAATAGGAATGGGTAAAGATGAGGGGAAAAAAGAAGGTAAGGATAATTTGTGACGTGTATTTCTCCCAGGCAACTGGAAAGGAAGGCTTTGGCCGAGCCAGAAAGATAAACAGTGAATACAAATTCTGAAAGTTGAAAGGGCAGCCTAATAGGGTAGAAAAAACAAACATTACTCTCGGCTTCCTATGAATGTTAACATTTTTCTCAGGTTTACACAGTGATCAGTATTTAACACTGGCTGATCCTTATTTTAAAACTATTGACATGAGCAAGCAGTGTGGGGCTTACCATGAACGTCAGTGGGAATGGGCTCAAACAGCCCTCACTGCTCCAGCTTTGCTCTGCTTCCTGGAGGGGGGAAGAAGTCAATGTTAAAAGCCTCCCAATGGGGCTACTGAAGTGAAGACCAAAAGAGCTGCCAGTTCTGTGGGAAGATTATTCCCTGTGGCAAAATGTGTGTGTGGAATAATCCACAACCCAGCCTCATTCTGCCCCCAGTTTTCTGACACACTTGCAGAGAACTCACTGAGCTTTAAAGCTTTCCCTTTTTCCCCTTCATTTTGAGGGATGCTGCACTCAGTCCTACAGCTAGACCAATGTGGTATCAAAAGGTGATCAGCTGAAACACAGAAGCCAGTGCATCACCTGTCCTGCTCTCTCTCTCTGGGGTATTTCTTACCCTTCTGTTTCTTAGATGTGTCAAATGTTCTGTTCTGTAGGTAGCAAACTTCAGCACCTCCTTTTCCTAAGGAAGCTCTGTTACACAGCTCTCTGCTCACTCTTTAAGGCTGCAGCAATGCCAACTAATAGACACAGTTTGCAGCTAAAGAAATGTTAAGCTGCTTGGTTTTTCTTGTCTGTGTGCGTCTGTGTGCTATAAATGGAGGAGGAAGGATTAAAACTTTACACAGTCTGGAGGTAGCTAAATCTACTAAATATTGTATGACTGTCTTTGCCATCAATAATTCAAAGAACTTGAGTCCAAAATGACGAAAATCTCCCTTGGACAGCTGTAGCTGCAGGCACAACAGAAAGGTTTTGAGCCAATTGTGGACTTGATGCTTTGTTGGCTATAAAGGTTGAAGAACACCTGATGTCCCTGCAGTCATTAAAAGAAGAGAGAAGGGTAAAGAAGAATATTGCTGCAGAAAAGGCAAAGTACACTTTGGCATTTGCTACGATTGTACTGGTAGATGTGAGGGTGCTGAATATCTGCTGCAGCACATGGAATGCCACCCTGAAAGGTTGGATTAATTTAGGAATGTACTGAGCCCTGTTATATGCCTTTTGTGCAGTGAGACCACCTAGCCCCTGCTGTGCTTTAATCACTGGGCTGGATGCAGAGACAGGAAGGCAGAACATGGACTTGTGTCACCTGTAGGATGCAGGTGCTGATCCATGTGCACACAGAGCCAGCAGGAGGATGGGAGCAGTGAGAGCTGTGATGTTTTCCCAGCCCCGCAGGACTGGCTCAGGGTGTGCACACAGATTTTGGGCTGTGCTCTCCTCCCCAGCCTTTGCTGGGGGATGGAATGTTGTAACAGGACTGTTCCAACCCCTCAGCCTTGATGGCAAGGGTCTGTTGTATGTGTTATCAGAGATACACCACTTGTTTTGTGTACCCCATTTTACTGTGTTAAGCTACAGCTGAGAGCTTGGAAAAACACCAGGGGGAATGGAATGAATTCTAGGAAGTGGAAGAAATTGTTAACTAGCTAGGAAACATGGTGTTTTTCTGTTAAAAACCTGATCAGGCTTCAGTCCTCCTTGGCTCCTAGATTATTTAACTGAGAACTAATTCCGTGTTCTGAAACTTGGTTATTGACAGATGCAAATTTAACTTCCATCTGGAATGGGTTGATGAGTTGGCCCTAAAAAATCCTGAGGTGATAAATCCAAGAATATCTTTTCTTTAATTCCTTCTATTTCTAGAATTTCAAATGAACCTTGTGCCCAGAAGAGCAGAATACTGAGTTCACAGATCTAGTCTTCATCATCAGAAATTGTTCCTGCAATATTTCTGGCTAAAGTGAGCAGACCATAAAAGCCTCTTCTCATGAAATTTTCAGCCCAATTTTATGTTACTGCACAGCCTGGAGCAAAAAATTTTCTTTTCTAAAGTTCTTATCTGAACTTCATTGATAAAAGTTTGGATTTTTTTAACTGACTACTAACTTGCAAACCTCCAACGTACATGTGAGCAATTCCATTAAATTTAAACATCAATGAAATTACTCAAGTGAATAACTTGAAAAGATCACTCCCTGTAAAGCGTGTAGATAAAATTCTGATCATTTCACAGAGCTCTGTTTGAACTCAATGACACTCCTGAGAGCAGAGAATGAAATCTTGGTTGAACATGATTGACATTTTGATGCCATGTATTGTCTGATTTCTTCCAGTAGCTCCATAAAAAGCCCATAGAAGCAATGGGGTCAGCTCTTAAGTGAGTGGAGCAAGTTCTGTCTCCAGGGTGAGGGTGGGTTCAGACTGTTCTCCTTCTTTGAGGTCCTGGACCCAGTGCTCTGAAGTCCCTTGGACTTTAAGAAGGAAGAGTTGTCTGTGTAAATCACAGAACACCCTGAGCTGGAAGAGGACCCCTGAGGATTGTAGAGTCCAACACCTGGCCCTGCACAGGCACCCCAACAATCCCACCTGAGGGCTCTGTGGGGCTGGTGCTGTGACCATGGCCCTGGGGAGTCTGTTCCAGTGCCCAAACACCCTCTGGGGGAAGGATTTTTTCCTGAATGGCACAGTTCCAGCCATTCCCTCAGGTCCTGTCAGGGGAGTAGAGATTGGAGCTGCAGCCCCAGGAGAGCTCTGGCCTCAGTCTGGCTCCAGGCTGGACAGACCAAGTGTCCTCAGCTGCCCCTTGTCTGACTGCCCCATGAGGGAAGGATTTTGCTAGGATGCCATCCAACATACCCTGAAGCCAGGGACTGAGTTTGGAACAGGCCCTTGAAGGTTTTTCTGTTAGATTGAAAAGCAATATGTTTGAAACTCAAATTGTCAAAACTTCCTCTTTAATATTCTTTAGATTAAGGCCTTTACTCCTGTTGGCATATTGCTGGCTTTTAAGTAAATCTGTGTTACGCGAGTAGCTGATGCAAAGAGCCAGTTTAATATGAAGCATTTTCCTCAAAGCAACATGGCTAAGGATATAAGCAGTGTATTTCCTTTAATGTAGCTGCATTATATATTTCACTTACATTTTAATATAATTATAGGTACAAATTGTTCACATTTGGTTTTATGAAGCCCTGAAAAGTTATGTCTTATGAGTCAACATGTAATTTCCTTCCGCACAAATTGCAGAATTATGCATTGAAGCTAACTACATTGAATAATGGTAATTTACAATTGAATTCCTATGGATTTACATATTACAATCACATTAATGCTGAAGGAATCTGCAATACTGTCAAATAGGTTAATAATGGTTACTGTTAGCACTGAGAATACCAATGGAATTAATAATGATTAACCACTTACCTTAAATATATGCAAAATTATGCAGCTACCTTGAAATTACAAAATGAAAAAAATGTCATGGAAAGTAGAGGCTGGAAAAAGTGGGTTAAATGTGTGATAATGAAGGGTTACCCAAACACAACTCTGGGCTTTCCTAGGGAGTTCTGGTGATATCTGAAAGCTACTGAAATTTTGATTCACTTGAAACTGTAGAATTTTTCCTTTTTTCCAATGCATTTCTTGTCATTTACAGTTGCAGTTCTGCTGTCTGCTCCACTCATATTTCTCATGCCTTTCTTGCAACACACAACACCAGACTGACAGAATTATGCTACTTATCCACGTGTACCATCCTACAAATCCCTTTGCACCATTTCTTCGCTGTTAAAACCACAAAGTCCAGTGAGAGACTCCCAGTGACTTTGAACTGGTGCATAAATAACCTTTCTTTCTTCACTTTAAGCTTTCCCAAACCAGTTTGTCCACGGGAAGCTTTTGAGATAAGCAACTGAAAAGAGATGTTGAGAAATTGGTGCTGCTTGGAGATTGAGCCCTTAAATTTGGACAAAACACCCTTCGGTACCTTCACACTAAGTATAGATACCAAATACAATACACTGTGGTGTCAGGCAGGAACCCTGTGCTGGGGAACTCTCTGTGCTTTGGAGCTCTCTGTGCAGGCTCCTTTCAGGCACTGATAGAAGTAGATTTTCTCCTGTGGGCTGGGATGAGGCTACAAAAGTCTCCAAGAAGAGGTGGTGGAGCCTCATTTCCACCACTGAACACTGTTTATCCAGCTGGTGCATGGATGTGTTCAGCCCTGAGCCTGTCTCAGGGGACAGTGAGGATCTCTCCTCTGGGAGCTGTGTCCAGACAGAGTCTGAGCAAGGAACAGGGGCTCCCACATCAGGGGAACAAACACTGCTGTGCAAATCTGCAGGTGTGTGCAGACTCCTTTACACAGCTCTGAGGCACTGCTGGCACTCAGCCCCTTGTGCCTGAGCATTCACGTGTGTGTCAATGGAGAGATGTGGAAAAACTGGGCTGTAGTGAACTATTTTATGAGTTGGGCTGGAAAGCCTTAGGTCTACTCTAAGAAGAAAATGCAAATACATTCAGGAGAGCATGGAAGAGGGAAATAAATGGCACTCCAAATGAATGAGGCCTGTTATTTGTACAGGCATTAATATTTAACTGTCCTTTTTCACAGGCTATTACCACTTGAATTTGTAGGATGTCAAAGTTTTCCTGCTCTGGATGAAACATAGATTTGATCCTGGCAGGCTTTGAAAGGTGCTCAGGTTTTATTTTCTCGATCACAATGCATCCAGTGTATTTGAGACGTGTTTAAAGCTGCAAAGCATCCAGCCCTGAGCCTTGGCAGCCTCGGCTCTGCATTTCATCCTGTTTGATTAGCTGGGGAAAACAGCCTCCTTCAAAAGATGGGGAGGATTTTGGCGTGCTTTTGTTTTACCCTCCTGCTAGGCATGAGTCAGTGGTATGTGAGGAGTATCCATTAATGCTTCAGTCAAAGCAGGAAGTGATTTTTGCTAATTGTTTCAGCCCTTTTGAAGTGGATGACCGCATCCATAAAACAAGGGGCTCGAACAAAACCTTGAGAATTTCCCCCTGCTTTTAAAAAGAGACGGGGAAAGGATGAAATAGGGAATGTTTGTTTCTTCCTCCATCATTTGGAGTGAATGATTGCCAGGGGATCTTGAGAATGCCTTACTGCCAAAAGCTGGTCTTAAAAAAATAAGGCAAAATTATGATTTTGTGTAAAATAATTAATCCATGACACTATCTGGTCTCTGTATAAGCAAATGGCTAATAAGCCACTTTCAGGAAGCAGTTGGTTTGCTTTCTTTAGCAGAAAAACAAAAACATACTTAAGCTTGGATTTAGGACAACCTTTTGGTGAACAGGAACATTATAAGGAAAAATATTCTTCTAGTCAATTTGCACATTTTATGTGGATCTGTCTAGAAGGTGGCTGTTACAGGAAGATAACGATTCTAATTTTGTAATTGAGTGCACTCTGAAAAGACAATTAGGAGCTAACGTGATAAGTAATTGTAAATTATAACAGCAGAAGAAACCTGATTCACAGTTCTCTGTGGAAACTGTATTTGTGTATTCAAATGATGCATCTGTACTTTTATTTTCCCTGCATGTACATTTGATTTAATAAAGCTAGAAAAAGATTTCTTTATGGTTTGGCTTTATAAAGCAGGAATTAAAAAAATGCAGATGCATCTCACTCAGCCTCATGCTAATCTCAGGATGGAACTGTGCTAGGTAGGATTTGGCAGCTCTGCCACTTATGAAGAATTATATGGGTATGGTGCCTGCTATCCGAAGTCTTCTGGGTTTTACAGGGTTTTGATCTATGTCTCTTTGTCTGGGATAAACGCCCGAGTCAGTGGAGAGCAGAGGAAGTTTTAGTGCTTTTGTTACGGCAAGAGAAGCACGCTGGGGTGTGTGTCTGTGTAAATCCTCCCGGTGCGGGCTGCAGGAAGAGCTCCAGCTCCGTGGGGCCGAGGCTGCAGGCTAAGGGGAGATGATCCTCTGATTATGGTGCTGCATTATTGCCTGGCACAAACGTGCAGCTCTGGGCTTCTGCCCTGCAGTCAGCTTTCCACGTGGCGCTGCTTCTATTTCTGATCGTTAAAGCGCTGGCAATAATTTCATTTCGGCAGGGAAACGCGGTGGTTTTTCAGGGAGATAAGCACCCCGTGCCCATGGGCAAGGTGTCCCAGCTGCTCTAAAGCTGTTCTGCTCTCACCAGGTCTGCACTGGCACCCTGCAGACGATTCTGCTGTAAGAAGGTGTTGGTAACACCTTCCTCATTACACTACCGCTCCAGGCAGACTCAAAAACTTCCAGGGCCCTCTGTCAAACACAGGTGGAGCAGGCACTATTTGAGATAAACGTTTGGGAGATCTTTTCTGCACTCTGAATATTTTAAATTTTTTTTTTCATTCTTCTTGATTCTGTAAACGAACTACTTGAGCATCTTCTCCCAAGGGCTTTAGCATAAAGTAGTAAAACGGTTTCAAGGAGCGGAAAGTTTGTTATTAAAAAAAAGCAGGTCCTGCTTTCTTACCCTCTTGAACCTTCTCATGGGTCTGCTCCAAAGATGCCGTGCTCAGTAACCCACTAAGGAATGATCTGTGAATGTTTGGGTGGGAGTGGGGAGGCAGTGCAAGACCCAGCTGAAGCAGATAGCCCCCACGGGGATAACCCTGCCGGGTACGCTTTGAGCTCTTTCCTGCTAAAGTAGATGTACCCAGTTCTTAAAGCATTTTTTTCACCTTTTTAGGAACCTTTTCCTAGGGGAAATTCCTGGATCTTTGTTTATGGGGCTGCTAACCTCATTTAAGGGGAATTAAGCTTTTAAAAGGGGTATTTCATTGCTTTATTATGCTGATTTAAGCAGTTCAATGTGGATCCATTTTGAGATCATATCATTATTCAGGACTTTTTTTTTTTAATTTTTCTTGGAATTTATTCTAACTGAAGTGTTGATCTGATTTTCATGAAGTTAGGCTCTTGGATTTTTTTAAAGCTTAGAAATAACAAATATTTCGAATTCTTGGTCTACAAGGACATTTTTGAAAACTTATACCCTGTTTCCCACATGTCTCTGTAACTACAGTTGATGAAGTTTTTGTATGCAATCACAAAATTTCTAAAAGTAGCTGGTTGTATGTAGTTTGTTGAAATACCTTTTACTTTATCCTTCTGATAGAAACGGTTCTCTAAGAATCCAGTGGCAGCGATAATTATTAAATTCATGAGAGTGTAACTTTTTCTCCTGTCTTTGTAAATGTCATGGCCTTTTTCAGGGCATATTAATAAAAATACTTTTTGAAGTGTCTGATTTGTGAAACTGTCAAAATAATTCATAAATTTACTGAAAGAGAAAAACCATGTAAACAAAATTAAATATTTTGCATGAATGACCTGGTGTTAGGTTTAGGAAAGGGCCCATAAGAAATGATGCTTGGCTGTTGAAAAGAAACAAAGAGTAAAATTGCTCCAGAGTTCTCACATTTGCAGCCAAGCTAAAGTCTGAAAGTCATTTTAAAAAACAAAACCATTCTTGGGTAGGGAAGAGGGAAACTATGATCAGTTCATCACTGCTGAAATCAGCCTAGTGCTTAAATCAATCAAAGTTGTCATATTACTACTCTCAATTTCCCCAGTCTATAGACTCAGATCAGCTTCAGATGCAGCAGTGCCAATTTAGCAGGTGCTAAACCTACAGTAATTTTGTGTATCAGCACTTTTCTCACTCGATAATAAAACTTCCACACTAGTGGAAGCTGCTGGTACACGGAGACTTTAGTGCCACCATAAAACCAGAATTGTAGGAAAACTGCCTTAAGGTGAGAATGGATCAGTAGTTTCAGAGTTGTTATACAGTACCTCTAAAGAGAGCCAGGATGGGAGTTCTGAACAGAATCCCAAATGTTGTCCTTCTCTCGAGTTTTGTTGATATAGTGTGAAGGACCATGGTGTGATTTAGTTGAGAATATGCTGCTGTGTTGCAATTTGTCACATAAAGCCAAACTTTCTGTGTATTGCATATAGTTCTCAGTTCAAGTCTCACTAAACTGGTATTTACTGGCAGTGACTGTCCTCATACCAGGCAGTGCTCTCCAAGCTTGCATGATTTATCCTTGAGCCCATGGTGTCTCTTCTGGTGAATATTCACTACAAGGAAAATAAGGTAAAGCAAGACTGGAGAGCTGCTTTTGCTAAAACAAATTAGAAGTTACAGGCAGACTTGGCTACAAGAAATCAATGCTTAGGAAGGCTTCAGAAATCCCAAGTGATTTACCAAGCTGGGGGCTGTTAACCCTGATTTTGGTTATTTCTTGAGCTGACCTCAAAATATTTCAAAGGTGACTATCTTATATTGTATTCTTGCTCCTGTAGCTATTGAGGGACTCTATCCACACAGATAAGAATTCAGTAGGAGCACTTGTACAGGCTTTGCAGTCTGTCCTGGGTGTCTGGAAAGGATATATTCCAAATGTGCAGTTAGCAGGATAGATATATGCAAAGCAGATAAAAAGCAATTGTCATCTTTCAAAGAGCAGCGATATTAAACAACATAAATACCATGTTGCTCTGGAAATCAGGTTTACATTTAGATTACTGAAATTGGAGTCTACTTTATTTCTGTACAAATGCTCAGATTTTTCTGTTGAATGTCACTGATTCCATCACATATAAATCCTGACCTCAAACAACATCCAAATCAGGCACTAAGTGGAGATGTGTTAACATGTATGAATCCATAGCACCATTAAGGTTTTGCATATCTCCTTTAAGAACTAGGGACATATTTGTGCCTGTTAAATGACTCCTATCGAGTTAGTGTAATGAAAATTACATGAGTCTTTTGGTGACTATTACTGAGTATCAAAGTACAAGTCAGTAAGGCTCTTCTGCAGCTGAAGCCAGAATAAAAGAGGTTGCAAAGGTGCTGTTCATAAATACGTGCAGTAATGTTAATCAGAAGGATTTTTAAATATATATCCATCTCATTTGACCTAGACAGACAAAATAAATCCCAACAAAAGCCAAATGTATCAGCATGTTTTTCATGAATATTATCCAAATTCCTGCTGATGAGGAAATTGCCATGTGTACCTAGGAGCTGGGGCCATTGCTTTTCTCACCTGCTTTTTACCAACACAACTTTATGAAACTCATCAAGGAGTACTTCGCTATTAAAACCTGTGTTGATTGTAGAGTGATTTAATTACATTTAATTAAGTATCTCTTGCTTAAAAAGAAAAAAATTCATTCACGAGAAGAATTGCAAATCTCATCTGAAAATGATGCTGAATCCGATTCCTCCGGGACATTCAATTCATTCAGAGGAGCTATCTGGGGCACAGGCATATTGTTTATTAAACAATAATAGCTCTATTAGCTCTTTTTCAAGCAGGTAAAAGCCTTTTGGCAGTTTTACACTGCTGAAATTCCCGTCACGTTCAGAACCTCTCACAGGAAACTAAAATGTCAGTATGAAATTAAGCATTAAAATTTAAAAGGTTTGTCAAGATACTGCACACTCAGATTCTTGTGAAAATATATATATCATCACACATGCACTCACATAAATATATATATTCCAAAGGAATGCCTTAATTCTCTTGTGAAGAGATATAAATATAGATGTATACACAGATAATAAAATAATCATGATAGGGAGTTCATTGATTCCCATACTTTTTTTTTTATACTCAAATTCCTAAACCTGGCTGCCTAATCACTATGAAACTTCTATTCTTTTTTACAAAAAAATAATTGCTGGGAACTTGCACTAAGGATATGAAGCAGCACAAATTATCTTGAGCCTTTGATGTAGTGTTTGTTTGGAGCTGGTGCTCACTAGAGGGATGTGATGCTGTGGGTAAGGCACAGATGAATTCCCCTCTGCAGAGCAGCTACCAGCTGCCTCACTTACAACTTTAAAAAACAATCACTCACTGCCAAGCCAAGAAAACTCATTAGTATGTTCATTACCCAAACCAGGAGCTAATAAAGAAGGGGGTAGACTTCTGGCTGTATAAAATGTCAACACACTACCAGCCTCCCCCTGAAAAAAAATACCCCAAACCCAAAAAACCCAACACCATCCAAACGACAAACAACCCAGAACCCAGACAAGCATTTTCCCCTTAGAATTCAAAGTAGGGGTTTATGTTTCTAATAGCTTTAATTAAAAAGTTTCTCTGTGTGTTTAACAGGTTCTATCAATCTCCCACCCAGTAATTAGCTGTCTTCCGTGCCTCAGACAGGACTTTTTCTCACAGTTCACCTGTTCTTAGTGTCACTGCAACTGAACCCAAAAGCCCATTTCACCCAGCCAGGAGTCACCTCTGATTTTTAACCATGGGGGGCTCCTCTGCTGCCTGTCAGTGGGCACCAGATAAGAGCCCCAGGCTGCTGCTGAGGAGGTGGCATTGGGACTGCTCAGTTGGGTGTGAGTGTGTGGTGCTTTGTCCCGGCTAAAAGTATTAATGTTGTGTATGTGTCGTGATCCTGCTGCGAGAATAGAAAGTACATGTGATAAAAAAAATCCTTGCCAGTTTGAAAGCTGTTTATGAAAATCAATAATAGACGTTTTGGATGGATCTTTGGAAATTAATCTCTTATGTCTGTCTTTTGTTTTATACTTTATATTTCACTTGGAGAAAGCATCTCTGGCTTTTAATGGATGTCCTTAAAGAGACATTTATTAAAATAGTTACATTTCTTTTCAAATGACCTACTAATCTTTTTTTTTAAAAAAATCAGCATTGCATGCTAAGACACTGCAGTTGCTCATTTTGTAGTTGAATATGCTGTTGCTTTGATACATAGGTAAGCTCCTGATGCTGTGGGCCTCTATTTAATACCTGGAAACACATGAATCCCATGAATAGAACCCATTATCATAATTGTGATTCCTTTAAAGAGGGAATTATGGACCCAGTCATTGCTGCTCTTGATTTATCTAAGCCCAGAGCTCATCCTGAGAGTTGAAATTGCTTTAAAGGAGTGAGAAAGAAGTTTTCCCTAAACTATGAAAGGCAAAGTGGTGAGATTTATTTTTTTCTGTTTATTTCTTTTTTAATAAAGCAGAAGAAACAAAATTTCTCCGGAAACTATCACGGAAATGTTGAGGGTGGTGCGTGATGTAGGGAAGAGTTAAATAATGAGATTGGAGCTGGTAGCACTTCATGCCCTGGGTATGGGCTGGAAGCAGGGTGTGACAGGAAAGCTCTGCAGCCTCTCACTTTTTGGGCCACACAGATAAAGCTTTGTGGAAAAATATTTTCAGTGCTGTGTGAATTTCAGTGTGGTGTCATTCCTGTGACCACTCTCAGGGTGTCTGTGTGACTTGGCTGGAGCTGTTGTTTGGCATGTTGAGCAAGGAGAGTCACCAAGGGTCAGAATGAGATGGGGACATGGCAGCCGTGTCCCAGTGCCACCCTGTCACTCACTAAGGAGTCTGTGGACATTTGCAGGCAAAGATTTTTTTTCTGGGCAATCACTTGGGTGATAAAGGTCAGACTGTGTCACTGAAAGTATGTCTGGGTAATGAATGGGTGGAACTGGTTTTATTAGAAAAGAAAGAAAAAATCGCTTCTAGGGGCACCAACAATATGACATGATTTTCCCAAACAGTGACTCTATTTGCTGCCTGAATTCTCAGACCAGAGTGAAAAGCAGAGGGAAGTGGAAGAGGAACAGTGTTCTAGGTGACAACTGGTTATTCCCTGCTAACAACAGGTTTATGTTAACATATTTTAGTTTAATAGGGTTTTTAAATGCCAGCAAATTACTCCTTGGTATTATTAGTGTTTTAGCACTCCAAACATAAATTAGGGTTTATTAAAATTTGAAGCTCTTGTATGGCTAGGCAGGAGATTTGTTCAGGGTTTCACGAGCATCAATTTGGTTCACACATCTAATTATAATCATCATATCAAGAGTGTATGGAACGTTCCAGCGCATGAATCTCTAATATTGAGTAATTCCTTATAAAAATGAGGCAGCCCATATGGGTGAACAGATGAAAGGCTGATAAACACTGGGAAATAGAGCAGATGCATGAGATATACCAAAGGTTCCTCACTCCTAATATTTACTGTCCATGAGGAGGGAGAATTAATTTATCTCACCCATCTTAAATTCTCTGCACTAAATACAGCAGTGGCATTACAAACCAGAATTAGCCAGGGTATTTCTACAGATGGTGATACTGTTTGAAAGTTTGGGTTTTTGGTTTTTTTTTGTGGGTGATGATGTAATGTTGATTAGAACAATAACGAAGGGAGTGTTGGATTGCCATCCTGGTGAATGTCATCTAAATAATGGAGCAGAATGTTACTTGGACAGTGCTCTCTGTAATGACTTTGTTTCTATTGTTCAGAATAATTGATGTAAATTGAACAATTTTGTGTAATGTGTACTGCAGCTGGAGAAAACCAGTTTCTTATTACAGCCTAAGCATTTGCATTTTGGTGTTTATGAATGACTTTATTCATTTGTAATGAGTTGCTTAAGGCAAATATAGTGGATGGGTATGTATCTCTCTTGGCTTGTGTGTAAAGAATAAAAGGTTCATGTGTTTGAAGTGTTTGTAAAACTTGGGTTTTGCATGATTTGGTTTTGTAATAAGGCCCAGTACCTTGCAAGATGATACATAATTTTAAGAGATTTTTGGTGGCAGCAGCATCATGATGTAGGAGCAGCTGTTGCTCCTTCTTCCCTGGCTCCTGACTTTGTTGGGCTTTGGGCTCTGTCACCCTGAGTGAATATTTCTGTTCACTCGCAGTTGCTGCTGTGCAGCCAGGGCTGGGATGGACTTTAGGGCAAAGCAGAGCTGCATGTTTTATTCTTTGCTACAGTGAGAAATTGCTGAATTAGTGAAGCCCAGCACCTTTGTTTGGACCTCAGCTGTCACACACCCCTTTGTCCACAGATAATTGCATATTGGTTTAAGGCTAGATTAAGCTTCCATATATTTCCTTTTAACAACAATACTGTAATGTCTTATGGTTTGACACATGCAGGTGTTAAGACCTACAGGTAACAGAGATGGAATCTGTGGCTAATTCTGCCCTTTTGGAGTCAGAGGAAACTCGGGCTCCCTTCCAGCAGCCAGACACAGACTTCTTAATGCAATAATCTGATTGACTGAATTCGATATTGTTCATGAAGGCTTCTTTGCCACAAAATTGGAAAGGGTGTTTTGGGATGTAGATATTAGAAGTGTCTCACAGCACACCCAGAGAGTGTTTCTATAAGCGTTAGAGTCAGCAAGATTTATGTCAAAGATACAGCTTATTGGAGAAAACCAGCCTATTAAATGTCTGTTACCAGTGATGGCGTTCTGGAAATGGAATTGGTTTTGCTCAGCAAAGAAATGAAACCCAGGTTGTTTTATACAGGCTACGGTAGGCACCGGCTTCTTAGCATAAAGGGTGCTTGGTTGCTCAGGATTTATTACTGTTTAGTTAAAATATGTTGAGTGAAAAGGTTGATCTGTCCAAATGATTTGCACGGGAAAGAGATGAAAGTGTGTTTTATCAAAGTTAATGAAAAGCAGTGGGGAGATAACTTGTGAATAATTTATTCATGAAACCTCATTTTTGTTCATAAATTTCTCGCAAACAGGTGGCAATAGTCTGATGCATTTGAATTTCTTTTTATAACTTATTTGACTAATTCTTCATCAGGGGCTCACTGCCAAGTTGGATGAATTTTGTATAATTTGAGCAATGTTGATTGGCTCACCTGAGTCACTGCAGATCCTGCTCCCCGAGGAGAGCCATGAAATTCTTGGTGCAGAGCTCTCCATTCAAACCCTGCCTCATTCCCTGTTGTATTTTCCCAACTTTTACTGTAGAGAGATGATGCTTTTATCTGGGGGCCAGGTAGGGATCAGCAGAGCAAAAGTAATGAAACTTGATGTGCAGAAGAGGGATTGTCTGCATTTCCAGTCTTTACAGCTTTCTCTCAAGGTGAAAGCAGGTTAGTGGCACCAGGGCTCGCTGCCTGCCCTGCTGCTGGGGCGGGGAGGCACCAAGGACCACGTCCTCAGAGCAGGAGAGATGGGGAGAGGGTCATGAAAGGGTAGTGCCCCAGAAATTTGTCAGATTGCAGGGTCTCAATCTGCAAATGCTGCTCCTAGTACAGAGGTATCAGCCTCTCATGGTGTAAATGGTGGAGGGGGTCAGAAATTTACAGGTTTCTCCTCCCACCCTGAATAGCAGTGGCTCCCAGAGCTGGGCTGGGAGAGGCAGCTCTCAATACCTCTCTCCTCCCCCATTCTGAAGGCAGTGGGACCTGGAGATTGCTGCCTCACACAGAATGAAGGGTTGTAGGCAGAACCACTGGCAACACTTTGACTTTTTTTTAATAAGCATTTTCCAATGTCCGCTGCTTTTCTGCTTAATCTACACCCTGCGAAATAAAACCATAATCTGGCACATCTTCCTGGGAGCCTCGCTGCTCCTTGTGCCAGTCAGTGCAAGGAGGAGAGAGACAGCCAAGTGTCTTTTCTAACCTCCTCAGGTGTGACAGCACCCTGCTCCATCTCTGTGTGCCTGGCAGCGTGTTAGCCACGTGCAGGAATGTGGCTTAAATGGTTTGTAAGATCAATGAAGCCAATTTTTTCATTAAGAGGGGAAAAAAAAGAAAGAGTAGATGATGTCAGAATATTCCTTCAATTGTTTTATTTTTTTTTTCCCCTCTAGTAATGTGTGCACAATCTTTTACGTGGAGCACACTCTGTCGTATTAGGTTGTTTACAGCTACTTCCATGTAATATTTAATAATAACTCTGTCAATATTGCTGGAGAGATGTATGTTTTGTTTTCCTGGAGACATTTAGGAAGTGTTCAGGAGTAAGTAATATTTCCATAATCTAAATTCATGCTCTACCCAAGAGGGCCGTGTCTCAGGTACACAGAATTATGTCTCACAAAATATGTTTATTGCTATAAAGATATTGCCATATCTTTTTTTATAGTTCGGTTGTTAAGCTAAGTAATGATGTATAGCTGCTTACACCAACACAATAACAATTCTTTCACATCCTTCATTCTTGCAATCTCTTCCTCTCCCCTTTAAATATACTCATTGAGGGCTCTGTTAGATGAATTCTCAGTGCCATATTGGTAACAGTTTCTCTTTTACAACAAACAAAATCAAACCAAGAAAACAACAAATCTCTAGTTACTGTAACTCTTGCCAAAAGAGATGAGACAGCATAAAACAAAAGCCTCTCCTGAAAGGATTTTTCTTTCAAAATTCAGACCTTTAGAAAACAATACTGATGTAGGAAGAAATGGTTTGGACCCCAAAATAAATAAAGAATTAATTTCTACAAGAAACATCACCTCTGAAATGGGACTAGAACAGAAATTGTTCAGTGATATTTCACTTTTTATTTTAGTGACAAATGTAAAACCTTGAGACCAGGTCTTCAGCTATCATAAAAGGGAACAGCCAATACTTGACTTGTGCTTGTAGAGCACTTGTGGATCATCCTGAGTGTGATATTTACTAAGTTTCAGAAGTCACATGGGGAGATCCTTTCCCTTTTAATCAAGGGAAGAAAACTGAGCAGTAAAAAGAAAAGAACTGTCTATAATTAAAAAGAGCACCTTCCTTGTCTGAGTCAGTATCTTTCAGTTGAGCTAAACCAATTTTTAGATTATTGTTTCCCCTTTGATGAAGTCAGTGGAAGTGGCACGGATCAAGCAGCCTTGGTCATGGTGGCCTAAGGGGTTGGTTACTTTGTGGTGCATTTGGGATCTCATGAGGTGTTCCTGTGAATTTCCCTGTGTGTCTCAGCAGGAGGGTGTGGCTGCTTGGGGATAGCTGAATTTATATGCACATTTCTACCTTTGGCACAGTTTCCTACTGAACATTTATTCAGCATAAATATTACCTTAATCTTTGCTACAGCTGTTGTGTGGCTGTGTGCTGGCTGGTGAGAGGGCAGATCCGAGCTGTGGCACCCTACCATAGGCTTCCCATTACTATTTTTTCTTTTATTCTCACAGAAGGGTTGGATCTGGATTTTGGAGTCCTTGTGTGGTGCTCCTGTGTGTCCTGGAGCTTGGGTGCTGAAGCCCAGAGCACAAACCACCCCTGCCTCAGCACCAGCGCAGCTGCTGGTGTCTTTTCACACATCTCCTCACCAGCAAACCCCTACCAGAGAAGAGCTGTGATTTCCCCTCGTTTTAGTGCTGCCGATGCTCCTTTGGCTGCTGTGGTGAGGGGTGACCTCGTGGTCCTTCAGGTGTCCCCAGGTGAGTGGCAGCCAGGAGATGAGTTCTGAGCAGCTGATCCTTTCAGAGCAAGGTGTGTGACAACAGCCATAAATACTCTGCTCTCACTCGTGAGGCAGCTCCTGGAAATGGAAGAGCTTTAACTGACAGTGTTTTCAGTAGCGCGGGCCCCAGGGAGTGTCAGACAAAGGAAATATTCCACGAGACTTTAGGAAACAGAGTCCTACTCAATTATTCAGATTTTCGCTCGGTTTTCATTTCTTGAGAATTGCATAAATTGTTTGACACAGGCTCGGTTTGGTTTTGAGGATTTTTGTATGATTTCTTTTGTTTAAAGAATGTTGGAAACATTGTTTGAAATGGTAACTCTGCTGTGAATTTCAAAGGGTTGGGGACTGCCTGGAAGTCAGACGGAGCTGGGAATTCAAACCCTCAGGCAAACTCTTAGTTCTCATGTCCATCATTAAAATTGACCTGTAAATAGCTTAAGGGCAAACAGAAGGCAATATTTCCCCCCCCCCTTATTTGCTGGAATCTGCACATATAATTCAAGAGAGTGATACAAAGACTGGAAAGGAGAATCCAGGTATCACAGGATACTAAAATCTTTCAGGGAAAAAGAAGTGAGGGGAGATGATGCTGTTATCAATCCACTCTGGTACAGATGCAAAGCACCCAGAGTATTGCAGCACCATCTATTTGTTTTGTAACTCTCTTAGTGGTTTTGACAAAACCACCAGTTTCATCCTGTTAAAAATGACATTTTTTTGGCTTTCTGGTGCTTGATGTCTGTATTTAAAAAGCATCATCTGTAACATAGATCCAGCATGCTTTTCTGTTTTGTGTTCTCATTGTCAGAAGAAGAAAGTTTTGGGGTTGACACTTTTTAGTGTAGGCAGGAGGAACAGGAATGGTTCTGGTAGAGCTGTGGTGATAGCTGAGCAAAACTAAGGAACACCTTGCTGGCCAAGGTAATGCTCCTTTACTGTAGGAACACGTGAGTTTACTTAAAGGGGGTTTTTTGACATACAGGATGGGAAAAAAGAGGAGTGTTTGAGATGGAAAGTGCTCATTGTAGAACAAAGAGAGGCCTCAAGCTTCCAGACTGACCTCCTCTTGAATTTATTCCACTTGTTTGGTTAAGAAGATGGAAACCCTGAGCAGTTGCAGATGTGAAAGGGGTCAATCCGTCTCCTGTGGGAGACAGTTAAGAGGATTTTCTTGCCCAGCACAAGGGAGTCCTGGAGGGAGATGTCCTAGATGTGCACACACTTCCTTGGGTTGCTCGGAAAATGAAGGCTGCCTTGGCTATCCCCAGGAGACAGCAATCTCCAAGTAAGAGACATATGTTAACACTGTCTATTTTAATATTGTCTTTCTGTTATGTCTTGTTCCTACTGGGAGAATAAACTATTTTGAGTAAGAGCAGATTCTTTGTTTATGGCACGCAGCAGGAGGAGCAGCCTGTATCCAGCAGACATGGAATGCACAGGGAGCTTGTAGGACACGGTGTGGGGTGGTGCAAGGATCAGATGTTGGCACAGCACAATAGGAAGGGAGAGACAAGCACAGAGAATAACAAATAACTTTGAGGACAACAATTGCAACCCAAACTTGTTTGCATGTCTCAGTTCCGAGGCCTCAGAGGGGACTCACCAGGTGAAATGGATTTTTTATGCATGGAAGCAGCCTGGAAATAAGGGTCCCCTCTGCCCCCAACGGTCGTGCAGTTTTTGTCTTGTTGATTTTGAAACTGGGTTTCTCTGTTTTATGAAGGATAAGTTTTAAAAGAGAACGGGGCAAAGGTATTTATTACTGTAGAACAAATGCAAATATCGTGCCTTAAAATGCTGCTGCTTGTTTATGTGTTATGATCTAATTATTTAAGAAACTTCATCTAACTGTTATTGCAGTGTGTTGAGGCTTCCTAGTGGAAGCCATAAAGATTCTTATGATCCCCCCTACATTTTTCTAACACAGCAATGTCTATTCCCGAGGTAATTTGGAAGTTATTAGTAATTCCTGGAGTTTTTTTACTTTGTTTTCTGGTGGATGGTAGAGCTGTGCAAGAATCACCAGAGCTTGCCTTGCCTTTTTTGTTTTGGTAAATTAGAATCCTGGTATTCAAGCCATATAATGATAAAATGTGTGGGATGGCTCAGGAAGTATTTTCACAACAATATCTCTTCATCTGTAAACTGGTTACTGTGCAAAAGGCATCTTCCTAACCTCTTTGGGGGTGAGCTGTGTAGGTTAGGCTTGGTTTAGTTCCTGTGGTCTGAGTGCAGGACTCCTGGGTGTTGCAAACTGCACATCAAGACTTGCACAATGTAAATTTTTCCTGGATGATTTGGATGTTTTTCATAGGCCAGTACAGGAGGCATCTCCCACTAACCATGGTGTGAGAGAAGGGGAATGAATAGCAATGAAAGACGAGTTCCTGTAAGTCATGCATTTGAGAAGAAAACCATCTTGGATTTTGGCTGAAATATTTGTGACTCCTCACAATTTAAAGAGAATTCCTTTCTGGTATGAAACTCAGAATTTTCAGAAGATGTATGCCAAGAAACATGTATTTGTAGTCAAATAGGATTTGACTGCTGTGGAAATAATGGAAACAGGATGTATGTTTGCTCCTGAGTTATGGCAGTTTAAATTGTTCTTCTTTGTGATCTTAACACCAGAGAGAGATTAGCAAATTAAACAGGAAATCTCTGTGCAAAGCAGTGTGTAGATTTGTTATATTTCCAAGTTAGGGTGGTCCCAGGAGTGAGAAATCAGCTTACAGCAGCACAGAGCACCCTTAATGAAATTGCAAGGGTCAGCCTCAACACACTGATTTCTAATGTCTGAAACGTTGTTAAAAGATTAGAGCAGGAAAAGAGAGAGGAAAACCAGAGGAGAGACTACAAGGTGGAAGAGAATGGGGAAAAAAGAGAAGGATGAGGAAAAATAGAAAAGATTTAGTAGTCGTATTAAAAATTTCCTAGGTGAACATCATGAGATTTTGCTGAAAAAATAGTTAATCATTTACTGTGAAGTGTGTTCCTGAGAAGAATGGAAGCTGAAGAGTGTATGGTGTCCTGAATAATTGCTTGAGCATAATTAAATATGGAATCTGGCCCCCATCCAAACGAGTTTGGTACCTGTGCCCTAAGCACCAACATCTATGGAGTGGATCCAATGCAATGCCATGGTCATACTGCTCATGCCAGGCAGTGATGAGAAATTATGCATTGTTTTTGCTTGAGGTACGTGGTACTAGTGTGGCTGGTACTTACTTTTTACACACAGGCAGCATTATAATCAACTTTCATTAAGAGTAATGCTGACTGTTGATTTACTACAAAGAGTATTTCCATTAAGTTTAGCATTTTGGATAGGACATGATAATTATCTGGTGTTGACATTCAATTTTGTAGGCCTGAAGTTTACAAACAAATCCCACATCTTTGTTAGGCATATTAGCAATTGAAATACCCTCCTAAATCACTGTCTGTGCAAATGGTAAATCTCTGCAATCAATCCTTTTTTCCTTTGAAAATAATTTTTGGAGGAATTTGCATAATTGGCCGTGCTTGATAAAAGTCTGATGTATAATGTTGTCTTTTAAATGCACTGCTACCTGAAATCATGATGAAGTATCAACATGCAGGAAGTAAATATAAAACAAGCATTTAGTAAAGGATGCAGCTGATCTCATGAGGTGAGAAATGGCATCTAAGGGTGTTATAATTTGAAGCGTCTTGATGTAGGTATTTTGCTATGAAGGATGTGAGAGAAAAGGACAGGACTCAATCACATCAGGCAGCTTTGATTTGCACTGAACTTTGAAGTGAAATTCATGCTGAAAAGTGCTTTTAAAATACAGCGAGGGTGATGCAAATGAATGTCGTCACTTCTGCTGCAAGTGAAGAGCTCACTGTGTAGAGTCTGGGCTAATCCCTGGGCTGAGGCCTGGGTTTCTCTGGAGCTTGGTGGTGTCCCAGCTGCTGTCCTGCTCTGCAACCTGCCCCAACTGAGCCAGGCAGCAGGATTGCACCTGCATGTCCTGGGGTGGGTTATGGTGCAGCCACGTCCTGTTGCTATTTCCATTCCATGTGGCAAGGCCAGCACTGTCCCCCTCTCCAGCACTGTCCCCCCTCTGCAGCTGTCACTGAGCTCACCCACACCACTGTGGCCAGTTCTGTGCTCCTCACCACGACAGGCTCGAGACCAAAGCTTTTGTGAGGCACCAAGGGCTGTGTGTCCAAGTGCTGCTCCTGTCACCTGGCGTGGTTTCATCCCAGGCAAACACCCACCACCACCCCACCCCGTCAGTGGGGAAGGGCATCCTGGGGTGCTGAGAGGCTGTGCCAGGGAACTGACCCAGAACTGCAGCAGGAGGGATGGATGTGCCTGCTGCTTGTCCCTCCTTTCCCCGGGGTTTGGAGATAGATGTAATGTCAGGGACCTCTGCTCTCCAGTATCTTCTGTGCTCTGTGTGATGGATGTCCTATGATCTCACCTCTGCGGGGGCTATGATGTGGTTACTGGAACATGCCTTGGCCTTTTACTGTAAAAAACCTGTTGGAAAGTTTAGGAATACGTATTTACCCTCTTTAAATAGTGGCATCTACTGCACTGAATGCTGTTGCTATTCCAGCAGTTTCTTTTGAGAAGTTAGCATGGTATCTTCCAGCACCCTGGCCATTTCTGAAGACATGACTCCTGGGTCAGAACTAACTAATGGAATGTGAGCAGGGATATGTAATGCCCTCATCTGGAAGTTGTTAAGTAAAGGAGCTCAAATAACACTGCAAGTGTGATTAGAGGTTTGATAATGCTGACAGTGAATTGTGTGCTGCATGTGCTATCAGTGTGGGGATCTTAAATTGCAGAAGTAGCACGAAGCACTTAATTTCCATTCTTCTGCACTTGCCAGGGAATCTTTGACTTCTTGTGAATGGTGTTCACACTGTGGACTGGCACTTCTCTACCACATCATAAAAAAATGCCTATTGGAACCCAGGAACTATCATACAACATTACACACAGGCAGCATTGGGATTTTTTGCTGTTCTTTTACATTTGAACCATTATGGTACTATTAAAGAGAAAATTAATCTTGTTTTTTATTTGAAAGAATTAGCCATGCCTGTTTTATATTCTAATTCCAGTTCTTTGTTTTCAGTATGCTGGGGGTTGGATGTGCACAGCACATCAAAGCATCGAGCTGCTGGGATTTCTGTCACTTTTCTAGCATAATGCATTGCAAGACAAAAACTGTTTCTGCATTGTTTACAATATTTTGTAAAACATCATTGTCATCCTGCCATAGTAAATGATGACATATTGTTGTCACAGCACTGCACAGGAGGGTATAAACTCTACAGTGTGCACTAGTGTTTTGGGGAGGAATGACAGAAATTGTGGTGTGTAGGCAGATGGGGGGACAAAGCCCCCCAGAGCAGCAGCTGCTATTTTTGGGGTGGTTTTCCACAGCCCACTCGTATGTGTGCAGTGATGAATCAGGAAGGCTTGTGAGTCTTTGGGGATTCTCTAGAGCCTTAGCTAAGGATTTTTTCAAGCCTCTTCATTCTGTTCCCATGAGAGCAGGCTGATCCACAAGAAGCATACTAGTTTTTAAAATATAATAGATGATTTTTTTTGTTTGTTTCTGTGGAGACCATAGGTAAAAACTTCTTGACTTGAATGCAGGCAGCTTATTTTCCTTTTATTTTTTCTCTTAAAATCAGTAGTTGAGTGGACTGGTAATGACAACAGGCTTAGCTGTGAGAGAGGTGGAGGTCAGCAGAACTGCTCTGCACAGTTTTGTGCTCTCAGGTTCATTTTGCAGCTCTGTCACTTTTCCACCTGGGTGAGTAGGACCAGAGAACAGAGAAGGGATGGGAGTTGGGGGGCAGACATTGTACACTCTTATTGATCAGCAATTTCATTAGTTCTGCAGATAGAGGCACTGATGGCTTCCCTAAGAATCTATTTCACTTTCTGTGGCTGCTAACATAATGGATTTGGGGAAAGACTTATGGAAATGAGAAGTAATTGGTAGTATTGACAGAGATGCCAACTTTCTCTATTTTTTTAACTCTCCTATTGACTCTGACTGGCTGTCCAGGCTAAGCTCCCAATTAATGCAATGCTTTTTCTGACCATTTTCTTATTTCTTTAGGCAGGCTACAGGAATCTGCCTTCTCCTCTGGTGAAGGCAGGGTGTGTAAAGGAAGGCACATGAATATCTCTGAAGCACTAATTGTGCTCTTCATGTTTTAAATGTGTGGGTTGGGTTAGGTGATTTCATGCCAGAAATATATTTTCTGTCATCATGTGTGCAGTCAAAGCTGCAGAGGGAATCCATTATCTCTTCACAAGTAAGGTGGTGCTGAAAATTCCATAGGCTCTTGTCTTTTCTATCCCTTGTTTACTTGGGAGCTTGAAATTTGTACAGGCAGAGCTGTGTGCAAATAAGGAGGTGTTTTTTCCCCTTTGGATTTATTTATTTTGATAACACAGCTGTTTTATTATCTGGGTTGGGGATAAACTGGACCAACAGAATCATGGAGTCTTTTAGGTTTGAAAAGACCTTTAAAATCAAGTCCAGCTGTTAACTCAGCACTGCCAAGTCAGTCACCAAACCATGTCCCCCAGTGCCTCAAATACACATTTTTTAAATACCTTCAAGGATGATGACTGGACAGCCCATGCTAGTGCTTGATGACCCTTCTAGTGAAGAAACACTTCCCGATATTCAGGAATCTCTCTGGGATAAACTGGCAATTCCTTGGCTGCACTCAAACTGCTCTGATGCTTCTGAGCAGAAATCCAAAATCTCCCTTGAGCACTTTTGTGGATTTTGTGGAGTCTGAGTGGGGAAAGCAACTATTGGTGTGTGTTAATTTGCCGTGCTAAGACATGCTTTTCAGGCAAATATTCTCTTGCAAGACTGAAATTTTATTTCTTTTATTTTATAAGATAATTAAAACCAGGCAGTACAATTTGTGATGACCTGTGCTCCCAAGGCAGAGCTGGCTGGGTGATCCTTGTGGAAGGGATGATAACATTTTCTAAAGAGGAGCAAGAATTGGGAACTCCAGAGTTTTCTCTGACTAATTCAAGGGTCTAAAGGGTTTAAAAAAAGCAACATAATCTCCATTGCTGTGCTTTGCTTGATGAACTTGAATAGATTAGTGGATAATATTCCTTCTTTCCTAATTACAGTCAAACAGAAATACTTCAACAGGCCTGTAAGTAACAGACACATGAGGCAAACCACCTCCTTAATGACCTCTGTGCAGTGTAAGATCAATGTACAGCAGAGCTGAGTGTCAGGATGTCACTGCATTGATTCTGGATTACAGCTAAACTGCAAACAGTCTAATTTGGCTGCTCACTCTTCTTTGGTATTGTGAGCAAACAGCTTTTTAAGGAGATGTTTGCTGAACCTTTGAACTTTCCACACGATTTTTTCCCCGCTTTACCCATTCGTTTATATGAGTGTGTGGAAAGAGTTCCTTTTTTGTTGGTTGCAATGTACATACACTGTGAACACACTTTTCAGAGAGTTTTATTTAAGTTTTTCTGTTTCCTGGTATCTCTGGGATTGAGTATTTTTTTTTGTTATTATTATGAATGTACCCACAAGTATGTGTGCTGACTCCCACTGACTTCAAAGGAATTTATCCAGAACAGAGGAAACTTTCTGGACCAATCCCTCCTTAAGATCAGTGATCCTTGCAACAGGGCAAAACAAGATGCAGTGAAGCACATACTTTTGGGTGAATGACTTTGCATTTTTGGTCTCTTTAGAACCTGTACTAAATTCTGAGTTGAAGCAGCTATAACCAATATTCAAACCGTATTTTGTGCAGAAAAATAATAACCAGTATGTGCCAGGGTTAAAAAGTGGGAATGGTTCCTTAAATTGCCATTAATTTTTAATATTCTTCATGAATCATAATATCCTTGACTCAATCTCCTGACAGATTGTTTATGCCTCAGACTGCTCGGGTCCTGGCAGGACTAGATGACTTCTTTGTACACCACGTTGTTTTCAAGGAATTTAATCCCCTGACTATGAAGGGAAAACTTTAAAACCATATTAAGCTTTTCACAGCTAGAGAGAGAACACTTATTCTTTTAATGATTTTCAAAATTGGCTGAAGATGGATATTAATGTTTGGGTTTTCTTTCCCCCTTGTGTTTGCATGAAAAAATCTTTCTGCTGTGCTTAACCTCAATCAACAATGGATTGATGACGTGAAGGCAGAAGGATGGGCAGAAGTTTTGGCCATGAAATTATCTATTTAAGCTGCACAGATCTTCACATATTCCACCAAACTGCTCTTCAGAAACATCTAATGGGTGTGGGAGGGATTTTTTAAATGTGATCTGTCTGCCAGATTGCTTCTTGCTCTCAGGACAACCCCAAATGACTGCAGTGTGGTGGCAATCACCTTGCTCAAGTTGTTTTCCTGTATTATCCTATATATTATATAATAATTATCTTGTGCCTTCATGCTGAGCACACCACTCTTACTTAAACTCTTTGGGTTACTTTGATGTGATTTAAATTGAGAAGGCTGAATTCACCCTGAACGCCAGGTGGGATATTGGGAGCATGGGTAGTTCTGCCTCTGTTAGTATGGGCTGGACTGCAGCTTGGGGTGTCAAAGTGGAATGTCAGTGTCACATTTAAAGGCTGGATTAGAGCAGCCACACAAACCCATCAGTCTCCTGTTTGCTTTGCTGTCTGCAGGAACCCTCCCTGTTCCTCCTGCCCATTTACTGTGCTGAGAACTGGGAGAAATGAGAGAGACCTGTGGCTCAGTCATGTGGTGACTCCCCAAAACTGTCTGTGAAAAGCAGTGCAGAGACCTGATTGGACTTAGAGGTGCCGTTTCATCTTAATGATCAATTTTACTGAACTCCAACAGACGCTGTGAGGCTCAGCTTCAACCTTTTGTAGGGCGGCTACGGGCTGAAGGAACAACCTTGTTTTGCTGCCAAGAGCTGGTTCAACATCCTGTAGTGGGGTTTTGCAGTGCTCAGGGCTGAGGAGCAGAGAGCAGTCAGGGTGTGCTGCTGCCAGGCTTGTCTGGGTGCTGCACTGGAGGGTGGCTGATGTGCTGCACCAGTGCAGGAGCTCTGGGGGGCTCCTCAAGGGGACTTGGAGGCTTTGAGGTCCCATGGGACACTCAGCAGTGATGTCCAGCCTCATCAGCACCAGAATTAGTAAACTGCTCAGTAGGGTGGTACTGCTGACTGTGTGACAGAGCTGTAAAAGGGTAATAATTCACCTGGGTGTAGTTTGGGGGAAGTAAGAGCGGCCTCCAAGACTGGGGCGCTGCTTCAAACACAGTAATGAGTTCTTGTTGCAGTTAAAATGACCTTAATTGCAAGCAGTGACATTTAATGCCAACCAGCTGATCCTTCTTCAAGGGGATTCAGAAGCAGGGAGGAAAATGTCACCAAGTATTTTTCTAGGAACAAAGGGCACACTTTCAGCTCTGCTCTCAGTGGCCACACCTAATGATTACCCTGAGGAGCCTTGTCTGTCAAAAACATGCCACTCATCACTGATCTCATTTAGGCTTTAATAAAGCACATGACCCAAAGTCTTTCAACCCAGCTATGCAGATATGATGCCCTATGCATTTAATTAGGGAGTTTAAAAGCCACTAGTGTTTAATTCTCTAACCTAGTTTGTCCCCTCTCCCATCTCCCACCCTTCCTTTTAAAGATGGAACTGTATTTGCATTGTGGGGAAAGCAGAAGGGCTGAGATGGGTGGTTCAATGTATTTTATATGTATATTTATATATATATATTTGGGTCTTATTAAATGCAGCAGAGGAGGCTGAGCTGAGAAGGTTCAGCCTAATGTGTAAGTGAGACATGGCAGGTGTTTGGATGTGGCACAGGAGAGTTGGGGAGTACTTGAAGACTGAAATCGTTGAGAGGAACCTTAGTGGAGGATTCTGTGTTGGTTTCTTTGCAAGTCCAGGATCCCACCTTTTTCACTAAGAAAAGATTAATTTCATTTAAAGTACAGAAGTACAATTTGTTTAAACTGGAGAGTGTCAGAGTCTTGGGGAGAATCAGTAACCAACAAGTAGTCAGAGTGATTGAGGTTAGAAACAACCATCTTTTCGCAAGAAATGGAAAATCATCTTTTTCAGAAGATTATGGGTAACAAAAATTTCGGGAGCCACTGTCTTGGGTTTACCAACTAGGTAGAGTTTTGAACTGTGTTTTCTCCTTATCTCTTGGGAAGATAAAATTATATGCATTTAAAGTGCTATAATAATCCTTTTTCTTCTTCTTCTTCTTCTTCTTCTTCTTCTTCTTCTTCTTCTTCTTCTTCTTCTTCTTCTTCTTTTTCTTTGACCATAGGAGAATTGTTCCCTACGGTTTTTCTCTAATGCTTTTTCTCCAGTCCACTTTTAAATGATGCAATTGATAGGCTTCCAAGACTGATTCAATGCCTGAACTGCAGGTATTAAATCTCCTTGAACTTCTGGCTGAGCAGCACAATTGAGTCACGATTCTCATATATTAAAAATTAAAGGCCAGATTTCCTTTGCATTTTGTACCTCCGGAATTCCTATTGAATTTATGCCTTCTTTTCTTTCTTTTTCATTTTTTTCAGTATGAGACTGAGATTATTAATGGGTTTTGTATCGAGTTAATTATATTTTTATCAAAAAACTTTGCCTATATCTTAAAGCCCAACATCCTAACTCTGACAGAATCTGTGGGGGGCAAGAGGAATGTGAAGCAGCTGCTGGCAGCATCAAGCTGGCAAACATGAAGCACCTCAGTTACTGCTTGTCAGTCCCCATATCCTGAACTGCTCATGGAGTTTTTATCATGAATAAAAATGCTGCTTTGCTGTTTTTTTGGTTTTCAGGGTTTTTTTTTTAGCTTGGATTTGTTTTGCTTGTTTGTTTGTTTTTCTGCAGAACTTCTCCTTTTAGTGGAGTTAGAGATTTCTGAGTGAGTTGCATGCAAGTGCAGCTTCAGAATCAGACTTTTGGCTTTTGCTGAGGTGCTGGGAAAAACTTTCCTGTTTAACTCTGGTTCTCCCTGTAAAGCAGATTATGAAGCTGTGCTACACGAGAGGGAAAATGTCTGTATAATTCAGGGAATGTTGAAAAGGGCAAATACTCTCAAGATAAGCAAATAAGCTAGTTCCAGCCATGTCAAATATAAAATCCCTTCTGTTTTCCTTTTTTAAAACAACAGAGGCTACATTCTGCTGAAAAATATTAGTGCTGTCTCCCAGGAGATAGAGTTGCCACAGCTAAAAGGAGCACAATTTCCCTCCCGTGATGTGACTGGCACTTCTGAGGTGCAGCTCCTCTGCCACTGGATGATCAAAATATGATAAAGTTACGTGGTCAAAGTCAGCAAATCTTGCTGCCTTTTATCCATGTGATGATCCTTGCTAGAAGAAATGAAAAAGGGCGAAGGCAGGAGGTGTTCCACACTGTGCCTGAAGTGCTCAAAGACTTTTTGCCTCCTGGGAGAGTCTCATCTCCTGCAGCTGCTGTGTTCTTGTGCTGACTTTCATGGTGGGCTTTGGAGCTGATCCAAAATTTATTCCCATTTTGGGAGGCTTTCTGTCAACTCAAGATCACTGCTTGTCGCCAGCCACTGCAACAAAATGAGTGATAGTTCACAGGTGCGGAAAACCCACTGTATTCTTGGAGTTTTCATTTGATTACCTAACTGTATGGTTTTAATTTCACACGCCAGAACTATCACTTGCAACCTTGAAGTTTAGAAAATAACGTAGGAGCTGAACATTAGGACTTTGATTTTTTTTATATTTTTCATGGTGAGATCTTTTTCCTGTATTTAAAATGTTTTTGCTTCAGTATCCTATTCATATGTAATGGAGGGATTGCTATTTCCTCAAGTATTGTTTGAGATGGGTCCATTTAAATATAAAAATAGAAAGTCAATGGGATGAAATTTTTATTTTAAAAGTTGTCATTACTTTTTTTTAAAGCAATATAGTTATCAGAGGTGTTATTTTCACTTTCAGTAATAAGATGGTGGCATTTTGGACCATAAGGATATGAGAAATCAGTTGCTTGTAAGCTACGGTGTGCACTGTGGTCATGAAATATAATGGAGTAAGTGCAAAATTACCTCCACAGCCATCCCCAGCACTGAGAGAATAGAGAACTGGCACAAATCCACCTCTTGTGAACAGCAAGGCATCTTGAGGGTTGCTTGTTGGGAACCCCTTTGAAATTCTCTGTTCACAAAGGAAAAGACCAGATTAAGTCTTTGCTTGGGGGAGAGCAAACTTTGCCTGTGATTAAATAGGTATGAACTTTAGGGAACTGCAAAAGCAGTCATTTAGGGGGGTTTGGGGGAGGAAAAGTAGCATGAATATTTTAGTCAAAGAAATGTTCTTCATCCAGGAAGATCAGAGGGACTTGCAGAATTCAGGGCACGTGGAGATGAGAGCTCTGGCCTGGAGGTCATTGTGTGTACCAGCACAAAGGATGGACAGAGGCCACAGGAATGCTTAATTAGTCTGAAGATGCCAAGAAACACACAGAAAAGACAAGGGAAAACCAAGGGTATAACCACAACTTCCCAGGTAGTATTAGACACTTAATAAAGAGTCGGGTGCCAAGATGAAGTTTCAACTCAGGCATCAATCACTAGTTCTCTCAATTTCTGGGCCTCCCAGCATTTCCAGAGATTGTACAGACTTAATTTTAATTGACTGGAGAATTGCTTTGGTTAATTATCTGTTCTGGGGCACTTAAGAAGTAATTTGCAGACCCCAGTGACCTGCAGTCTGACAGGCCCACCAGCTCCAGAATCTGGGTCCTGCTGTGAGCTCTGGGGTAGATGAACTGTCAGAGCTGGAGAAAATGTTGACTGAAGTACAAGAAGCTGGAGGTATCTGACCTCTTCAAAGTACAGCAGGGCTATGAAGTCCTCCTTTCCCCTCAAGGACAGAAAATATGATCCTTTGGAAAATGGATGCTCTTTTACAGCTGCTGCACCTGGTTAGTCTCTGCTGTACAAAGGCCAGAGCAATAACAGTGAGCAAAAGGCCAGGGATCAAATAGCTTGTTATATTTTTCTCCTCCACCTCTCATCAATCAGTGTACCAGAGGTGTAGATTTATGACTTTTCTCTGTGTGCAAACCTTCCCAAAGTTCAGGGTTGGTTGGATGGAGCAGAGAGGACAAAGTACTGATCTCTGGCTCTCATGAAGCAATTCTGTCAAGGGAATTTATCTCCCTGCAGGACCAGACTGATGCTGCCTCAGGTGCTCTGGAAATAATCACCCTGTGCTGGCCAGGTGCTGGTGTGTAGGGTCAGGGTATCCAAAAATCAGCCCCTGGCCAAGACACATTAATGAAGAAGGTCAGAACTGGGGCTGTATATTTGGAAATACACACTGGTATTTTATGCTTTATGGATAATCTGTACCCATCAGTCTATCAAAGTAAATAAGATGTGTGCTGCATTTTTGCTTTGAAAAGAGTCTAAATAGAAGAAAATATTCCAGGAGCAAACAGAAAAAGCTCATGCTGCATTATGCTGAGTTTTCCCCTGACTTTATTGCCTTTATTCTGCGGCAGCTACAGAAAACTCATTTAAACTATGAAACTTCTTTGGCAGGGATTCTTTATATTGATGAAACAGAGCTGACTTTCTCTGGAGAGCCAGAATGTTATTAAAGCACTTAACCTAGCACTGCTGTGGCTATCAATTATGCCCTTCATTTACACTATACAAGGCTGATGGCTTATTTGAAGTTCAAGAGGTTTTTTTAATGAGATGTTAATTGAGTACACCTGCAGTTGGCTAAAATTTTCATGGACAATTAAGTGTGATCTTTTGCCTTCTTAAATTCTTTGTTTTTCCGAGGTTTCAATACTGTATTTCAGCAAGTGTGTTCAGTGGAGAAGTATGGAATTTAAGTATACAGCAACTACAACAATGATCAATGTTTGTGATTTGTGATTAACCCTTTAAGCTTCTTGCCTGTGTCACTGTGTGTCATGGGTTGACCCTGGCTGGAGATGAGGTGCCCACCAAAGCTGCTCTCTCACTGCTCTCTTCAGCTGGGCAGGGAGAGAAAATATAAATCAAGGTTTTTGGGTCAGGATAAGGACAGGGAGAGATCATCCACCCACTGCCATCACAGGCAAAACAGACTCAGACTGGGAGAAATTAATTGAATTTATTACCAACCAAATCAGAGCAGGATAATGGGAAATAAAACCAAATCTTACATCTTCCCCCACACCCTGCTCTTCAATCTGTGAGAAATTTTTCCTTCTGGACTTCCTCTGTAGTTCTGCAGCTCAGCATGTCTGACCTAGTTTGTGCTAAATTAAAGGGTGAATTTAGGACGGACTGTCTCCTGATAGGAGGAATTTTGGAGACAAGAAAATTGATCTATCAGACCAAAACAAAATCCAAAGCGCCACTTTTTAAAACACCAGCTTCAAACAGATGCTTTCATGCTAAACAGCAATAAAACAAAAGTTTGTAAGCATTTCAGTGTTACATGAAGGAACTTCAAAGAATGCTTAAGCCTGCAAGGGTATATTGCACCTGCGAACTCTTCGTGCCCACTTTCATTATCAATTCAGATGGAAAAAGTTTAGAGATATCACTGGATTTGCCATTATTGCCTCACAGATCCAGTTTCCTGGGTCTTAGTGTTAAGTGACCATTTGCAGCGCAAAGGATTATTAGAAATGTACCCATCAGCTTCCAATTAAGAACGTGTCCATAACGAACTGCAGAATGATGGAGGGTGGCAGAGACCTGCAGAGGTCGTTGGGTCCAGCTCTGGTTCCAGCAGGGCCGTTTGATGCAGCACTTGACCACAGTGACATTGTGCTTTTGGAACCTGAGGGCTAAATTGCTTTCAGGATACTCTTATAGAGATAACTGCGTGGATATAAGAATTACATTGTCTGAGAGCTCACGGGACCAAGGGCTAAAACATTTCTGGTTTTGGCTGATGGGCTCTGGATGATGCCTCTGCAGGGTCTTACTGCTCATCAGGGCCCTGGGGGTTGCTTACAAATAAGGTCTTGGTGTCAGCCACTGTTGAGCCTCAGATAAACTAAAGCTGCACACCACACTGTCCCTCTTCTTGTCTCTAAAAAGTTATCAGTTTCTGCATTAGGATATCATATTTTGGAAATGTATATGCTCATTGTTAGAGAGTAACATGAAATAACAAGTAATTTAGAAAGGCCAAGAGCAGGTCAAAATATGGGGAGGATGTGACAGGACCAGGACCTCAAAGTAATAAAGACTAAGTGAAATTAAAGGCATTCAAGTAATGGAGATGCAGAAAGGCTGTGTGAAGCACTAGATCACAAACCCATGGCAAATGATTCTTAATCCCTAAAAATCCTTAAATAGAGGCTGGATTTTTTGGGTTTTTTTGCTGGGTGGTGAGTGAAGAGAAATACGTTTTAGTCAGTGCTTTTTTACCCTGAAAAGAATTCAATGGACATCCCAGTTTAAAAAAAGAATTAAATTCAGCATATGCATTAAGTATGTGCTTAATTGCCTCTGATTTTGGCTTCAAAGCATTGTCATGATCAGCATTATTTCCCTGAACTGAGTTACGTTTGTAGGTCAAACAGGTTGTCCCTGAAGTATTCCAGCATGGGATTTTAGTAGTTGTCATAAAAAGGGTCAGGCAGGGGTTTTGGTCATAGCAATTCCTGCTAAGCTCAAATTATAGTCATTGACACAGAGAATTTCTGGCACTTTGTAGTGATTAAACTGTGGCAGGGGAATAGCATTTGTTAAAGCAAAAATCAAGTGATCTAGAAAGGGAAAAGGAGGCTTTAAAATTATTTTTATAAATACTATGGTTTTGCATAACAAATGAGCTTGTTTTATATTCATTTGCCACTTTGTACTGAGGAGTCTGAGACCACTTTGGTAAATGTGATACTTAAAACACAAACGTACTGGGGAATGACAAGTTGGTAATGGCATTGACAGAGCTGCATGAGAGAGAACTGGAAATAAATCTGAACACTTATTTTTGGGCAACATCACTGGACTTTTTTTGACTTGAAGTTGCAAATATTAAGAGGAGAAAAATGGGAAAACAATAAACATTTTAACACTAAACACTGTGTCAGCTCAGAGAAGGCCAAACCTGTGTAATTTCCCTCTGGAGACCTTGGCCATCCCACAGAGCAGTGGGAAAAGTGAGGGGAAGGGATGGATTTGGACACAGCTCTTTTGCAAGTGACAATATTCTCTTCTGTATAAAGCAATTGGGCATTGACTGGCCAAAAAGCAGAGGGCAGTGAGTTTCCAATAAGGCATTTAGGCTGCTTAGCTGGGCTGCAGTTGTGATGAATCCTCACCTCTCTGGTGCCAGGGTCCAGGTGGTCGTGGCAAAATGTGAATATCCACTCCTGGATTAATGCTTTGGCTCCTGAGACCTGGATAACACAGGGAGGGCACTGCTGGTTGTGCTTTGCCAGACCTTTGTTTACATTAAGTTTTCATTTGAGTGAGAAAATTTATTTGAGCCATACAAACCTGATTTTTTTTTTTAATGTTTCTTCTGGATGCCAACTGAAATCTGAGTAATTTGTGGAGTCCTGTCTCCTGTATCATTCACTCTGGTTGGGGTGAACACTTGACTGTGGTAAAGGAGAGAAAAACCAATAAATTACCTGCGAGGAGAAATTTTTATCTTTGGCTTTATGCAAGTAATTTTTGATCTGTGGTCTGTGGACCTTCTGAGGTTTCTCTGTTGCTTTGAAGGGGTTCAGGAAAAGCAAGTTTTCACACTCCACACAACGTGAACCTCCCGTGCTTTCACCGGAACGTTTTTTTAGGGTCCATAAATCAAAAGACTGAAAATCCCATCTCCAAACACACTAAGTATGCAGTAATTTTCCACAAGAGGAGACCAAACTGCTTTGCTACAATGCAAGCTGATTTTAGCACTGAATTCCCTGGTGTGTTTCCTTCGGGCTCCTCGCGCCCCTGGAACCGTGAGGAGCAGAAACGCACGCGGGGCTCCAGAGCAGAGTTTGCTCATTTTTATACCCACAGCCTGGAAAAACCAGAGTGCAGAACCCGACTGGGCTTCAGGCAGAGCTGCACCTCGCTGGTGTGCAGGCCAGCAAGCTCAGAGCCTGCCAGGAGGGAGCATTTCAAGCTCTGGCAGGAATTACCTGCTAATAAATTGAAGGGAGGATTTGAAAAGTCTCCAAAGAGGCAGGTGTTCAAACTAAAGCGTTTGCTCTGTTCCCACCTGAGCGACTGCTCACCCTGGAATCTGATCTGCAGAGGAACACGGGGCTGGGCTCTGCGCTGGTACAAAAATGTGCCTCCACTGCAGTGATCCCCATGCCTGAGGAGACAACCAAGATCAAACGGGGACAACAACTTTGTATTTTTTTTTTTCGTCTCAAAGAGAACAATTGCCCACCTGTTGATAAGAAAAGTGCACTTAAAATTAATCAAGGAATATTTAATTCCACGAAGTTGCATGAAAATGCAAAATTGCACAATCTACTGAATATATTAAACAGGATTTTTTGGAGAAGGGGGACAAAAATGAAAAAAAAAACCCAAACCAAAGTAGTCACACAATAACAACACAAAATAACTCCTAAAATCCAACCCAGCCAACAAGAACCAAATCAAAGCATAACACCTTATATGTGTAAAATATATTTACTTTGTGGTTTTTGAAGGCATACTGCTACAGCCACTATGATTAAATGCAGGAGAAATGATATTTTGAGATCCTTTTCAGCTGTCTTTGCAGAACAGGAGAGGGTAAATGCAAGCTCACTTTGAGGCCTGACCTGAAGTGTGCAGAAGTAAATGGGAAGATTTCCCTGAGCCCAGTGGCCTTTAGATTGTGATTTTTAAGGTCAGTGGTTCTGTAATTTTGGAGGTATTCTCATTGTTCACTTGGCCAAAGCCATGGGCAGTGTCTTCTGCCTCTATTTTTTGCCAGTAGCAAGATTTTAGGATTTTAGCTAAGCTATTATTATATTCTTTGTGCATAGTGAATTACTTATTAATATTTATAGCAATCTCTGACAATTAGTAGGCGGAACTTTTGCTGTCTATTGGCTTTAAACAATTTTCAGGTTTTTTTTTCTTTAAAGTACACTGAGTGTTGCCTAGATCCTCCTGCTTGTACTTTATTTTTCCTGCTATCTTGAGGGTCAATATTGTTTTCCACCCTGCAGTCAGTGAATCCCATCACATCAAAAGGAAGCTGACTACTGAAACCAGTAAAAATCATTGTTGATTCACATTTCACGTGAAAGAATGACTCTCCTGACAAACACCTTTTGTTTCCTGGGCTTATAACAACCTCGATATTCAGATTGTTAATTTTCTTTCTTTCACTCCATTGCTAAATATGAATGTGACAGAACAAGTCATCACAAGGATGCTCCACTCTTGTCCCTGCCATTCTGGTAGTTTTACTAAAATTCAGGCATTGGAAGAGTAAAAAAGAAAAAAAAATTGAAATCAGAACTCTGCAAAAATTTCACCAAGCAGCACAACTTAATAACTCAGCGTGGGTTCAGTGGAGAATGTTTGGGCCGTTTAATTGGAGAAACATAGTTATCTTAATGTAGCCATTCTTCTAAATTAACTTTAAATTGCATTTGTATTAATGATGATCATTATGTATTAATGAGAAATCATTTGTTCCTTCAATATTTTCTAATTGTATCGTGACTTCCATAGCTGCCAAAATGTTATTGGTGATTACCAATTTGAAAAAAAGAAATAATCCTTTTTTTTATAGGAGCGGATCACTTATTCAACATGACAGAAAGGATAAGAGAAGGAATAGATCTTGCTCATTTTCTTGGTTGTAATTAGAATCATTGCACATTGAGATCTAAATGACTTGTGCCATGCCAGCCTTTATTTCACAAGACAGAGTCTATTTCACGTTGTCTTGATCCATCACCCTCACACTGAGGGGCAAAGCAGGAAAGCAGCAGCAGAGACACGAGCCTCTGCTGTTGTGTTGTTAACTGCTTCTAAACAAAACTTTTATGGCACCGAAGACAAAAACATGCCAAGATGACTTAGCCCCAGAGCTATCTGGCTTCAACTCCAGACAAGCCTTTGCTGGTGTCATAAAAAACCGGGAGGAGGATTTGCAATGTGTCCAGGCTTTTCCTAAGTGATGCTACCTGAGCTGGATATCTGGAGAATGGATGTTCAAAGCTAGCCAGTGTGGATGTGATCCAAGGGAAGCTAACCTTAAAACAAAGCTTCTGCTAGCACCATTCAGCTTTGGCTGAGACCCAGGAGGAGATTATGGAGGCTTCGTTTTCAATTTCTTCTGAATGCAAAACCAGATCTCCTGGTCAAAAGCTGGATTGGATTAGGAGAACAGAGGTGTTCCTCACTTACTGGTTAATTCCGTGACCTTGTACACTGCTAATCTTGAGATAGTAATCTAAAATTATTTATTAAATGGTAAGAACGCATCAGTGAAATTCTTGAAGACAGTTGCTTTCAGAAGTCAGAAGGGTGATGAAATTTTTTCCTTGCAGGGAAAAGCCCCTAGAAGGCTTAAGTATATATGGGATAAGTACATTGTGTGGGGTGGGGTGAGGACCTTGTCACTGGCCACAGCCTTGGATGGGACAGCAATTTAGCTCTTACAGATAACATACAGTAACAAAATATCAGTAGGGGGTCTTTTACTTTTCTAAACAGCTTAATTTCCCAGATGCTTCAAACCTCTGCTGGAATCCTCTGGAGACTAGATTTTGCAGGCAGGGCTTCAGCTTTTCTTTTCTCCTGGGAACAATTTCATCCTGTAAAAATGGGTTGCTTCAAGGATTTTTTCTGTTTTTCCAGATAGCTTAATATTAAAAAAAAAAAATTTTTTGTATCTCTATTGAGCTCCAAAGACAGTTACCTATGGCTGAGACTTAAAACATGTCAGCTTTAAACATTTCCATTAACTGTGCCTTATGGTCTTGCACATCTCAGCCATTCACTGCGCTGAATAATATTGCTTATATCCAAACAACCCAAATTCCTGTTTTCTGGATGGGCACTGCCCTGCAGGCATCAGGAAAACTTCACAGTCCCTACCAGGTGTGCCTCATTTAAAATTGTCCCTTTAGGAGTTTTCTGGACAAGCCAAAGCTATACAACCAAATTGATTCCTGAAAGGGAAGCAGGTGACTCCACTGATGCTGCTCCAGACCTTTTTCTGATTTTCCCAGAATTGCCCAGGTCAGTCTGAGTGCTGTGGCACACATGGAAATCCAGATGCTCTCTGCAGACTCCCAGGTGTTGGATCAGGAGTGGCCTGGACTGTCCCACTGTGCTTTATCTTCCATCCCACAGAATGAAAGGTCAGGGGTTTTGATATGCAAAGAAATGGGGCACACAAACTCAGCAAGGTCAGCAAAGTAAAAATTCAATGTATTTGTGGAAGAAGGACAATTCTTGTGCCTACTGGGAGAACTTGCTGCAAGTTCTCTTGCCAGCCATGCTGAGTTTATATCATAATAGCTATAAAAGGCTTGTGCCCCTCCCCACTGGTGAAAAGTGCTTTAACTTGACTCAAGGCTTTAACCCTCTGTTGTGTTTTTTTTTTTTTTTTTTCCCCC